>JAFIRS010003275.1:0-145663 GCA_018342105.1 Gonioctena quinquepunctata | reverse complement strand
TTTCGCAAAATCGGTATATCCATCGCTCCTGGCGCGCAGTGTATGTCACTCAGGTCAACCCCATGGCAAAATTTAGACTCGCCTCAAGTATATCTACGGATCGTGGAAAATACAGAATTCTACTTCAATAATTACGGAAGATATGGGGGTGTTTCCATGAGAAGTGAGACACAGTGTATAAATCAATTCAATGCATAAAACCATTGAGAGATTCTAAGAGTAAAGTCTGCATATAGATGGTAATATTTCAGTATTTCATCCCGAATCCAACTAGTTATTAAATCCATTTAGTCTCGCTGAATAGAATCAACCGGTGTTTAATCTTCATTTTGTCACAGTTTTTTACGGTCGACCGTTCGTACATTTTCACACGGAAAAAGCCTATCGAAGAATTTCAATTCGTGTCGGTTCAAAAACTCTTGGTACTTTACTGGTTCGGATGGACAAGTAAAGATTTCCGAAGGAACGAAAGAAGATACATTCAGTATGTATTAGTAAACATTGAGAAGTATACAATGGAAAGGGGCTTCGATTGCTAAATATTTCTTTAGAAAAATTATTATAGTGCAATACGCATTTCACTAACATTCAGTTGATGGATCCTGCCTCTTCTCAATTATCAAAAAAGTCGTGAAACTGTGCTGTACGATTCCTTTCGCGATGACAACCAAAAACAATATGAAAAATGATTATGATGAATCGAGGATGCAAAGATATCTCTGTAAGCTCCTCTGACTGTTGAAACTTTTACTTTCCTTATAAGGTTTAACCCAGTAATACTAACAAATCAGTTTAATTTATAGCCGCCTGCCTTTAATTGTCAGCATTTCATTGGGTTACATCATTGAAAACGAAATGTTTATGTTTCGCGTGAAGCATTCGTCAGACTGGTATTGTGCAAGAAATATTTCGCATTTCAATTCAAAGTAGAATGTGCGGGTGATAAAAGGAATTTTCTAACAGTACGGCTTCAAAAAAAACGGAAACCTTGTAAGATCACAGACAGTTTTTCTGAAATACTGTTTCTACTGGCGTAAAAAATTGATTTTGGCGTGATAATAGAGCTCACCGAGCCGCATATTTCCTGACTTAATTAGGCTTTATAGATGGTATACTCTAATCGTTACGTATAAAATACTCTGTAGGGGTGGCCCTGGCAAATAAGTAAATTTGCAAATTTAATTAAACAATATTAATTAACCCTATGAACTTAAATTGAATAGAATAAGGGATTACTAGGGTCGTTAATTCGTAGAAAAAGCAATCGCCGTCGGAGATTTGGATTTCAAACAAGTTTTTTGTTTTTATTTATAATGAAATTATAGTTAAAAATACTAAAAAAACGCGCTTATATAGCAAAAAGCACTAAAAAGTCATTGAACAAAAAATTTCCTGTTACGTACAAAAAAGCGTGGGGTGATCTTAAATTTGCTATCGCTATATGCTAAGAGAGCTATAGATAAAATGGCCAATCTAGTAACAGAATTAAATGTTTTTAAAATGTTAGTACTCACACAAACATAAGAAACATAATTTGCTGCCTGGTAAAAGTTGTCCATAAGTTTCGTATGACTTTTTTTCGGAAAAAGCAACCATATTAATTTAGTAACAGGTTGGAAATACTTTTGACATCTACTATCTCCCGCGTTGGCCAAGCGGTCTAAAACCGCTTGAGCCGGAATCCAACGGTGCGTGGAGTGGTACTCCTCGCGCCAAACTTGCCAGTTCACGCGCCGTCGGATAGGGCAGGCTTGGCGATCTTCGGTCGGCACGGTGAGTCCCGTCGTCTGTCGGTAAATGAACACGGTTCAAAGGAGCACGGACGAAGGCGCTCTACACGTGTATACCGCTCCAACGACGCGGCTAGGCGCGTGGTACTGTCAGTGCCGCCGTGGTAACTTTCACCCTGGAGTGGGCAACAAAGTGGTGTTTTATCCCTCGATGAAGCTCAGCCGATTATTTGGAACACACGGGATCCAAACCATGAAAACAGGAATTTAATTCATGATGCCTGGAAGCGAATTGAAGAGCAAATGAGTATAAAATATTCAATAGAAGAATTGAAAATGTTTTACCGCCAACACTGCCGGCGCACAACAGACTACAACCGCTGCGTGTCCACGTCTGAAACCGCGATCCTACATGCGTCGTGGGAACGGCCCGACACATTTCGTTGCGCCAACCTTGACACTCAACCCTCAATCCAGGATTGCCACTCCACGCGCCGTTGGATCCCGGCTTTACAGACAGAGATTCCAACGCAAACCAAGGCACATGTGCTCAGGGTTGGAGCCGGTGTGTACGGCGCGATCGAACAGTACTCAACCGATTCCAAGGTTGGCGTTGGCGTTCTGGTCTAAGAGCTGGCTACGTAAAATAAAAATGATAAGGTACAAGGAAAGTTTTTACATAGAAACCTTCCTTACTGAAAAGGGAAACATTCTCAATTGAATATTGATAGAAAGATTTTTCTGTGAATTGAAAAATCCACGATTAAAATGAAGTTAATTTTGGTGAATGTCTAACAGAAAACAACTACTTCCCCGGCTAAAGCCACGCTGGACATTGAACTACATCTGTTAGATATTCTGAAAAGGCCCTTACTCACAGATGATTCCACATCTGATTTTATGAACATCCTGTTTATATTTTCAACAAATCAACCTTCCTTACCTTCTGACAAGTGTGTAGCTTTGCAGGCAGAAGTCAGTTCCGGGGCTGAAAGCGGGAACGGGCGATCAAAGGTTCTCCCAGAGTGCAGCCTGGCGCTCACATAACACTTAATCATTTATCAAGGCCAGGTAGCCGCGTTGAATAAACGCTCGCGTTCAAAGTGAAAGGACCAGGGTTCGATCCCGAGCTGGGTCACGCAATTTTTTTTAATTTAGTAGTACACTCAAATCAACCACAAAACTTCTACAAGTCAAGAAAATGTGTTATCTCAGAACATTGACCCTCACAACCCCTTAAGACAGAAACAGCATTTTCACAGAGCAAGGCTGCTGAAAATTTATTTGAACCTGGTTTTCCGGCGTACCTTTTCCAGGAAATAGCTCTAATTTGTAAATTTAAATTGTTCAAGAGGCAGTGGGAGGTCACCTCGCGATGTTTTGCGATACCCTATGTAATAATAAATTATTTCAAGTCAAATGAAGCTTTATATCCCTTCCTGCTATTCGCTTATGAGAAAGATCTGTAATTTGATCATGATAGAACAATTGAAATTTACGGATAATACTTTCGTTGAACAAATTGGAGCTATTTCCTGGAAAAGGTACATTGAAAAACCAGGTTCAGAGAATTTTTCAGCAGCCTTCGGCCTATGTGCTCTGCGAAAATGCTGTTTCTGTTTTGAGGGGTTGTGAGGGTGAATGTTCTGAGGTAATATATTTTGGTGACTTGTAGAAGTTTTGTGGTTGATTGGAGTGTAATAGTAAATACAAAAATACAAAAATTGCGCGTGACCCAGCTCGGGATCGAACCCCGGTCCTTTCACTTTGAACGCGAACGTTTATTCAACGCAGCCACCAGGCCTTGATAAATGTTTAAGTTTAAGTTATGTGAGCGCCAGGCTGCGCTCTGGAAGAATCTTTGATCGCCCGCCCCCATTTTCAGCCCCGGAACTGACTTCTGCCTGCAGAGCTACACACTTGTCAGAAGGTAAGGAAGGTTTCTATGTAAAAACTTTCCTTGTACCTTATCATTTTTAATTTACGTAGCCAGCTCTCAGTCTATTCGGTTGCGTTCGCTCCTTGAGCGGTACATCAAAAGAATGTTTGATTTGGTCTGGACGGGATTTGTTGCTTGCTTGTTTTCGTGGAGTAGTTTTCGGCATTTCATAGACTTTGTCGAGATTAATCCGTACTGACGAGGGCCAAAAGCCTGAAACCGGTATGCGGATTGTTAGGCGGACCTGACATAAATTAAACATAATCAAGTTTGTCAGAAAGAAACATTTGCAATCAATGTTCATTGTCGATGGAAGTTTGCATAGATTTTCAGGAGGATATCATTCAATGTTCTGCGTGGTATTTGTTGAAATAATACACTCAGTATATATTTCATTGTAACCTGGCACCTTTGCATATATATCCTGAACAGTTGACATAGTTGTTGATGTTTATAGTTTTAGTAATTATCAGTGTGACATTTGAGAAACATTTATATTTTCCTATTATTATACCTTTACTGTTCAGTCCAGTATTTCTATTCATCATAACTCATCAGGTTATGGGCCCAGGATTGCTCAACATATATAGTTTATCGAAAAATTAAAAAACTATTGTTATGGCAAGTCAGTCAGTATATCGTGTCGAAAAATTAGAAGGGGCGAAGAATTATGGAACCTGGAAATATGCG
Organism: Gonioctena quinquepunctata; assembly: GCA_018342105.1. Taxonomy (NCBI): domain Eukaryota; kingdom Metazoa; phylum Arthropoda; class Insecta; order Coleoptera; family Chrysomelidae; genus Gonioctena; species Gonioctena quinquepunctata. The sequence goes on along the minus strand of JAFIRS010003275.1, from coordinate 141,304 downwards.
ATGAAAATGCTACTCATAAGAGACAAGTTGTGGAAAGCTATCGAACCCCCAGCAGGTGAGACAGTTGATACTGAAACTGATCAACAAGCTTTAGCCGCGATAGTTCTTAACATCCATTCGAATATCTACGGTCGCACGAAAACTGCAAACAACGCTGAAGAAGCATGGACCAAATTAGAAAAAGGATTCGAGAGTACTGGACTCCGGCGGCAAATCATACTGGATCGTCAGCTCTATTCAACTAAGCTGAGTGATTTCCACAGAATGGAGGACTACATCAACAAAATGCTAGAAATCCAAACCGAATTGAAAGGTGTTGGCAGAGAAGTCAGCGATGACTATATGGCGTTCAAATTGCTGGCAAATCTAACAGACGATTACGATTCATTAGTCATAGCTATAGAAAATAGTGCTAAAATATTGGTATTAGATTCCGTTATCGAAAATCTTTTACAAGAGGAAGCCAGGCGAAACGAGAATTCTATGAAGAATGACTCAGCTCTAGGAAGCAAATACAGTAACCATGCCAAGAAGTATTTCCAAGCTACTGAGCAAAATGAAAAACGGCATTCCAATAGGTGTTTCATATGTGGAAAACTAGGACATATAGCAAAAGTGTGCAGAAACAAAAGAAACCATTATAAAGAACAGTCATCTACAAAGCCATCAACATCCAAGCAGGAACCAAGACATGCATACGCAGCTGTTGAGAGTGAAGTGACAGCAGGAAGCGATGAAAACTGGTACTTAGATTCTGGTGCAACCCGCCATATGAGTTCACAAAAACAATTATTCGAAAGTATCAATTCTCCTGATCGAAAAATCAACGTAGAAACTGTTGACGGAAATCAAATTTTATCCGAAGGTATAGGTGATATCTCCTTAGCAGTGAATATTAATGGCAGCTCAGAAAAGATCCTCGTGAAAGACTCCTTATACATTCCTAATTTGAAGAGACCTTTATCAGTGGAAAATTTGAAAGGAAACGAACTTTTTTAATGACATGAAGTGTACTATAAGAAGCAAAGATACCAAAGAAGTTTTAGGAACAGGCCAAATAAAGGTATACACACTCGACTCTTAGAGATAAAATATGTACCTATTAACCTTTGGGTGATTATGATTTATGGCACCAACGTCTCGGTCATATCAGTAACAATGGACTTCAAAAACTCCAGAAAGGATTAGTTTTAGGATTACCCCAAAATGTTTCATCCAATGGAGAGATTTGTGAACGGTGCATTACTGGCAAACATAGTAGAGCTTCATTTCCTAACAAAAAAGGAAAAAGAGCAACTGAAATATTGGGACTTGTGCATTCTGATCTGTGCGGGCCCATGGAAGTGGAATCAATTGGTAAAGCAAAATATTTTCTCACTTTTATAGATGACAAGTCAAGAAAAACTGCCGTCTACTTTTTACGTCAGAAAAATGAAGTTTTTAGTTGTTTCAAGATGTTCAAAATGATGGTTGAAACTGAAACAGGAAGAAAACTAAAGAAACTAAGAACTGACAATGGGCGAGAATATTTAAACAAACCCATGGAAGAATTTCTGCAACAAAATGGTATCTATCATCAACTGTCAGCGCCATATACCCCCGAACAAAATGGTGTAGCTGAAAGGGCTAATCGAACCATAGTCGAACGAGTAAGATGCATTCTTGAAGGAGCACACCTCGATAAAACATTTTGGGCAGAGGCCGTCAGTACCATAGTTTACCTCAAGAATCGTTCCCCAACGATTGCCTTACTCAACTCCACCCCCGAAGAAGTTTGGAGCGGAGAAAAACCCAATGTGAGCTACCTACGAGTTTTGGGTTGCAAAGCATTTGTGCAAATCCCAGATGTAAAAAGGAGAAAATTAGATTCAAAATCAGAGGAGTGCATTTTTCTTGGATATGAGGAAAATACGAAAGCGTATAGATTGTTTGACCAAAAACGAAAGAAAATTGTTATTTCTAGAAATGTTATTTTCTTAGAAAATCAGATTTCATCGTGTTCATATCCAAAGCAAATAGAAAATGAAATTATAATAGCTCACCAAAAGGATAAAGAAAATGCAAGTGAAGACAAGGAAGAGGTAGAAATAGATCCAACAGAACAAAGCGAAAGCAGACAAATGGAAGCAGAACAAACACACATTTCAGAAGGAGCTGGAAGCATTGATTGCATTGTTGGAGAAGAAAAAAGAAATCGTAAGCCACCAACCTACCTGCAAGATTACTTTTGTGTAGCCAGTTCATCAGATGAGTCCAATTATTCAGAACCCATGACATTGACAAGAGCTCTAGAAAGTGACAATTCTGAAAAATGGAAACAAGCTATAGTCCAGGAGCTGAGGTCACATGAAGTCAATAATACTTGGGATGTTGTAGAAAATGTACCTGATGGACGAAGAGCGATAAAAAGCAAATGGGTCTTCAAACTGAAGAAGGGAGCTGATGGAAAAATAGAAAAGTTCAAGGCAAGACTTGTAGCCAAAGGTTTTTATCAAGAGGAAGGAATAGATTTCGATGAAACATTTTCACCAGTGATTCGACAATCTACCCTGAAAGCCCTCATTGCATTGGCAGCTGAACTAGATTTAGAAATGGAATTAATTGACGTCGTGACAGCCTACTTGAATTCTGAATTATCGGAAGAAATATACATGGAGTTGCCGAAAACAGATCCTTCGGAGGACTTCAAAATCATTTGCAGATTGAATAAAGCAATATATGGGTTAAAGCAATCAGGTCGAGTATGGAACAAAAAATTACACACCGAACTTATGAAAAATAATTTAACTCAATCGAAGGTAGATCCTTGCCTCTATTATTGAATGGAAAATGGAGAAATTTTCATCATCACAATTTATGTAGACGACATTTTGATATTCGGTAATATTAAAAGGAAAATTGAAGAGTTCAAAGAGAACTTGAAGAGGGTATTTGAAATAAAAGACTTAGGACCAGCGCACCAGTGTTTGGGCATACGAATAGAGAGAGATAGAAGAAAAGGAATTATCACTTTGGATCAAGAAAACTACATAAATTCAATTTTGAAGGAGTTCAATATGAACAACTGTCATCCAGTTTCGATACCTATGCAGAAGAACCAGAAATTAACTCGTGAAATGGGACCTAGAAGTGAAGAAGAAAGAAATGAAATGAAAAGCATTCCCTACAGAGAAGCAGTGGGAAAACTGATATATCTTTCACAATGGACAAGGCCTGACATTAGCTATCCAGTGAGTGTGATTAGTAAATTCAACAATGACCCAGGAAAACCCCATTGGACAGCTGTGAAGAGAGTTCTGAGATACCTTCGAGGTACTAAAGGAAAGAAGTTAATCTATGAGAGAAGTAGCCAGAAAGAAATAACAGGATACTGTGATTCAGACTGGGGAGGAGACACAGACGATAGAAAATCCTATGCTGGATATGTCTTCAAACTTGGCAAATCCTTGATCTCATGGAATAGCAAGAAACAACCGACAGTCGCATTATCAACCACAGAAGCTGAATACATGGCACTGAGCCACGCAACAAAGGAAGCGTTGTGGTTGCAGCAGTTATTTCAAGAAATAGGATTGGGAAATATCACATATCAACCTATTGATATTTTCTGCGACAATAAAGGGGCCACTGAACTGTCCAAAAATAATGTGTTTCACGCAAGAATCAAACACATAGATATTCGCCACCACTTTGTTCGAGATGCTGTTGAGAATGGGAACATTTGCGTTAAGCCTATTGAAACAGAGAATATGCCAGCAGATATTCTGACGAAGATTACGTCCCAAGCAAAGTTTGAATGGTGCATCCAAGATTTTGGATTGATGTGAAGTTCAGAATGTTTTGCAAAGTAGCCAAGTAGGAGGGGTGTTGAAATAATACACTCAGTATATATTTCATTGTATCATGGCACCTTTGCATATATATCCTGAACAGTTGACATAGTTGTTGATGTTTATAGTTTTAGTATTTTCCTATTATTATACCTTTACTGTTCAGTCCAGTATTTCTATTCATCATAACTCATCAGTATTTCCCAGGAAAGTAGTTGTTTTTTGCTTGTGGCCTACCACTTGTTTCAATTTATATTGAACTTCTGTGAAGAGACACCTAAGTCCCTTGTTTCAAATATTGTTGAGTTGGTTCCACAATCAACTTCTTCCGTTGATTTACAATTCAAGTGTGAGTCACATGAGGAATAATATTGGTGTAGTCGTAGGGAAAGTATAGCTTTTCATGTTCGTTGTACATTAAACTATTATGGATTCCTTGCTGTTCTATCCATCGGGGTTTCGAAACATGTGGAATAATTATTGTAATATTTCAAAATAATATCCATAATGACCGACCTATTATCGTTTTACCCAGCGGATTGAACCGAATCCCAATAAAAACTTTTTAACAAAAAATTAAACCGACGAATTACGGTCTGAAAAGTAAAAAATAAAATAAACCTTCTTAGTCTCGATAACTAAGCTCCTAAACTAATGTAAGTAACTAATTTTGAGTCGGCGCCAAACAAACAAGCAAATGAATTAGGTAAGGCGTAAAATGATGGCATCGAGTTGGGCGGTGCCATTCTGATAATTTTTTTGAAGTCATTTAATGATTTTGAAAAGGGAAACATTCTCAATTGAATATTGATAGAAATATTTTTCTGTGAATTGAAAAATCCACGGTTAAAATGAAGTTATTTTTTGACGATGGAAGATAGTGACCAAAGTTTATCTTTCAGTCGCAGATGATTCCACATCTGATTTAATGAACATCCTGTTTATATTTTCAACAAATCAATCATTTAATGATCTTCGTTGATTGTTCGTTTGGGCCGACTCAAAATTAGTTACATTATTTAGGAGCTTAGTTATTGAGACTAAGGTTTATTTTATTTTTTACTTTTCAGTTCCGTATTTCGTCGGTTTAATTTTTTGTTAAAAAGTTTTTATTTTTCAATTATTTGTGGCTGAAATCTACTAATTACTACCTACTTGTTTTTTTATTACTTCCAAAATACTTACCCACCTTACTTCAACTATTACCAGTTAAATAATATGATTATCTACTTTTACTATTTGTTGCAATATAAATTATTTTTGTTGTTCTGGTTAGTTTATTTCATTACTTTGTATATCATTCCATCCTCTCATAGAATATAATGATTGTGACGGATGTAGGAGAACAAAAATAATGACAGTAGCGATCTGTCATTGTCAACTACATATATGTGCCTATGTTCACAAGTGAAAAATAAATTATCCCCTATTTTTCTACCCGTAAGGGTGGATAATTCCATTCGAAATCCAAATATGATAAACTACCCTATATAATAAAAAAAGAATAATCCAAATCGAAGAACCCAATACGAAGTTATGCCTGATAGAATCGGTTAACGGACCAGAATTCAGAGGGTGAGTGATTAATATCCTTCATTTTGCCACCCTTAGGGGTGGATTTCATCTTTTAAATTCAAATGGGACCAACTTCGAAGTACATCCTATCCTGTTTCCTTTGTGATGTACTCCTGTTTCTATTACAATTTCATTTTGTTGAAACATAGTTTATCCTGAAATCGGGTCTGGCCGGTATCATATATATCAAATTTTCTATATAGATGCTCTCAGTGTAGATACAATGTTTTTATGTGCCTGTTTATCTTATGTTTTGTGACAAATCAGCTGGAGTATTTTTTAATGAAACTGTTTCTGTTAATTCATAAATTTTTTTTGATACAGCCCTCAATATTATTAGTATAAAATTATGCGTAGTCATACATAAAAAAAAAGTACGCGTGGACTAGAGAACCTCCTCCTTTTTGGTTTCGTCGGTTAATAACGAATATCCACTACATTAGGAGACATTTTTTCAGTGTTTACGATTAAAAGTGCAGAAAGTTTGGCGGCGAACGGTCCCGTCTTCGTAGTTGACGGTGAAGCGGGGGCGGGGTGTGGCAATGACCCTGAGAGTCGGCCGGCAGTCGTTACGGGCCCGCATTCCACGAGGCGAACGTCAAATGGGAATGGGGCATTCTTTCTTTAGTCTCGATTCGTTCGGTTCCACATGACAATAACACCAACTCGATATATGTATATATCAAAATGTAAATACGTATTTTTCAGTTTTAATCCCATCTAAGTGGAATTACAACCCAAAGATACATTTGCCACTGTTCAATAATTAAGGTGGAATATATGTATGTCAGTAATAAAAAATAACTCCAAAGAGAAAAATTTAAGGATTTGATGAAACAGATTTTATTCAAGACACTCTCAATGCATTAATATAGAACAGGACGGAAATGATTTTTGGCTGATAATTATCAAAGTTAAGTTTAAACTATAAATTTTCAAGAGATAATGAACACCCACGGTTTATCTTTAGTAAAAAAACTAGATAACTGAGAGTTCAGTACACAATTGTTGAAGAGACCTCATTTTATCCCACACGCCTTTTAATACTCGACACATTCCTCGCCCAATCGTGACGTGTAGAAATTTTTTGTTAGTGAAGAAAACAAAAATACCAAAAATTTGTTGAAAATCGCCAGTTATAAATAATAAAATTCGGCCTCCATATGGTACAGCAGGTTTGGAAAAGTGCGTACTTTGATAATCTGAATAAGTTCTCCAGCCTAGGGTGTGGGGATTTTAGAAAAAAATATCAAAAAACACATTTTTTGCGATTTTTACCCGACTGCGCGACTCAAAGGAGGGTAATGTGTCTATCATGTATGTTTGTTCCTTAGTGGCGCTCTAGAGACGTCAATCGAATTGTCTTAATCTTGCGAGTGTCACTAAAGACATGACAGTAATCAAAATACAATATGGCGACAACCAGACGTCATATCGTGACAACATTCAATATGGCGACAACCAGTTGCCATAATGTAAAAACTCTTAACCAAAAAATGTAAAATAAAAAATGTTAATTTAAAAATAAAAAATCCGACTGCGTAAAAAGTGAACTTTAAATAAAATAATTAATAAACAACGTTTTTAAAGACATTTTATTCAAATGCACTAAAAAGTAAAAAATAATTGCTTTGGATGTGTGACGTAGGTTATTCTGTGAGTTAAAGATTCAAAAGCTTGTCGCTTTTTTATTCGAACTGAAAACTTTGCGCGACAAGCTTTTGAATTTATAACTCACGGAATAACCTACGTCACTTATCCAAAGCAATTCTTTTTTAGTTTTTAGTGCATTTGAATAAAAACTTGTCTTTAAACAGGTTTTTTATTAATTATTTTATTTTGTGCTTTTTTGTACTTGAGTAGGCCTTAATCTATGCATTTTTGTTAAAGCATCGTTATTATGAGGCCTTTTTCCCCTGCAAGTTCTGAGCTATCTAGCCCTTCAATGAGGAGACCATCTAAAGATTAACTCATCCGCCATCTTGGAGTTGCCATCTTCAATTTATGAATTTTTAACTAAAAATTAATAATCTTCGACTAAATTCATAATCTCCGGCCCAGAAAAAACCCCGACATACCAATTTTGAATCGAATCGGGCCATAATTACAAAACTCGTTCGCCATCTTGAATTTGTCGGTATAGTTTCCAGCGAGTTCTTTTTTTTTTTCTAATGATTTTTCACATTTTGACTCATTTAGTGATTGGTCATTATCATCACAGTACTTACAGATTGCGTCAATTATGCCTGGGAACTTTTATGTGTCCTCCACTGACGTTATTTTGAAAAATACTTTCAAGTCATCTGCATAAAGAAGATATTTTTCCCATTCAATATGAACAGTCCCAATATCGAACTTTGGGGAACACCTGAGATAGGGTGAAATGGGGTAAGTGTAATCAGAAAAACGATAGTTACACTTTAAATTTTAATATCAAGATACCCAAAAGAGATATATTTCTGATTTTTCACAGTAGTACTACCTATCTAATTGTTAAATAACTGAAGTAATTAATTTTTTTCTACTAGGCATAGTGAATTTTTTGTAAACAAAAATAATAAGTTATGTTCGCTGATTACATTTACCCCAGCATTCGGGGCAAATATAATCATGGTTTGTAATTCCCATTTGCATCGTATGCTAGAGTATTTGGGGCAAGTGTAACAAAGTAAAAATTATGCAGTTTCACAAAAAAAAACTATAGCTCAATCCATAAGGACGTTATAAGATTTTTTGTGGAATGTATACAATTCGCCTGTTTGTATTAGAAACGTTTATCGAAATATGTGAACATAACAAACTGTACAATGTAGTTTTTTCCTTTTATTTTACATTATATGAAGCGAAGGATACTGGAAAAATTAAATCTCCTCTTCGTCCTAAATTTGGTTCGGGTAAAACTAACTCGATGTCTGTTGCAGACACTGAGTGATGGTCATTTGTTCAGGCCAATGAAAAATCGATTGTTGCGAGTTTTGTTTGGATTTTTTCAGAAACATAATCAAAGGTTGTTATTTGTCATCAAAGGCTGTTATTTGACCAACATAAAAAAATATATTTTTCTTTCCTTTAAATGAGACCAGAACCCAATTTCCGACATCAGGTTGTTTCAAGTCAGTAACAATTCGTCTTGTTTATGGGCTTCCACTTCTTCATCTAAGCTTGGTGAATACGTTGCAAAATCTTCCTCTTCCGACTCACTGTGGCTCTGAATTTCGGTTTTGTCCTCTTCATCAGAAGAACTTGATAGAATAATATTTTTGGGTTTCTTTTTTTGTTTCTTTTTTCAATTTTTGCTTTTTTTTTTCTTCTTTATCTTGCTCTGCTTTTTTTCTTTTTTCTTCTTTATCTTGCTCTGCTTTTTTTCTTTTTTCTTCTTTATCTTGCTCTGCTTTTTTTCTTTTTTCTATATTTTCCTGTGCTGTGATAATTTCAGCTCCAGAAGCTACTCTTTTTCTTTTTTCTTTCTCATGAGGTCTAGGGGATTGTCTACGGTGTCTAGCAACAAATCTTCGAATGACACATGATTTTTACTTGGTCCTGCAATCGGCTCTGGTTGGGTAAAACAGGTAAAAATATGAAGTGACAAAAATTAAATTCTAGGCTGGGGCAAATGTAATCACTGATTATATTTACCCCAGTCTTTGTGATTACCGATTCCTTGTTGGAAATAATCTAAGGAAGCAGAATACCACAATCTTATTGAATTATTTGTATTAGCAATACGAAATTAAAAATTACAATCGATACTCGCACAAGTGAAAATACAGGGTAATATATAAATAACTAACATTTTGAACTAGGACCCTGAAAAGGATTAAAAACATAATATAAAGGCCAAAAATGAGTTACACATTCAAATTTTGGATAGAGAAAAATTAAGAACGATAATACAAAAATTAGGGAGTGCCCGATTACACTTGCCCCATGATTACGCTTACCCCACTTCACCCTAGTTCACTTTTTACGCAGTCGAGTTTTTTATTTTTAAATTAACTTTTTTTTAATTTGAAAAATGGGGGTTACGTAATTAAAAAAAATATTTGAAAAGGGCAGCTAATTTTACGCGTAAAAAGGTCCTCTTACAAATTTTCTTTAATGTCATAGTTTAGCTTCAAAAAATTCATTAAACCCAAGCGGGAAGTGGGTGCGCCTGAGCCGCAGTTTGCTTGCGACGCGCTGAATAAATAATCTGCTACTTCTCCGCCAAAAATGGTTCAATTTTGAAACGTAACAAAGCTTTAGAAAGGTAAAAGCCTGAGCTTTCTGGTATTCATCATTTTATAATACTACAACATGAACTTGATTTAGAAATTTGCATTAACATGATCAAAACTTTTCGAAATTCAACTTATTAAATAAATAATTTGGTGAATGTTGAAAATAATTGAGACTGATCTTTTCGCAGAAAATCCTCGATTAATACCTATGTTAGTTTGAAGATTACTATGTTTATTTGCCCCATTGCCATCTTGATTTACTCTTTCAGTGGCAATGGCCACATTTTGTACCACTTCCAAAAAAGACCACATGCGCAGTGGTTCAAATAATATATAGTTCGTAAAATAAAGGCATGGAGTAATAAACCGCTTATCGTATTAAATCCATGTAGGTACGAACTGCTAGGAAAACCCATAATCTTTATATTTAACAAACTAAATGAGGGTTTATTATTCCACGCCTTTATTTTACGGACTTTAACACAAACTTTAGGAGCTGTCATTTCATTATTGGCGTATTTTTGGTGGGAAAAGGCGTCTGCCGTGGCGTTTTTTCGGTACCACCTCTGATTTTTAAATAGTAATTATTTAGTTGTTGCCCACGTAGATGCAGTTTCATCTTTTCAGAGATGCTTCTGAAAGAATTAATAAAGGTATAGTTAAACCATTTACAATTGCAGAAGCATAAAAAACAAGTTTCGCAGTCTTGAAGCGGAATCCTTTGAGCAGCGTAGGCGGAGATAACTAATTTTACTTAGATATTTAAATATTTAAAAAATACGTAAAAATAAAAACATATGCCATAAGCGAGGAAGTATGTATTAATAGACAATCGGATCATCATAATTTCATTTTCTTATGGCCGAAAAAAAGCCATATTTTCCAACAAAACACAACAGAACTATAAAATATTTTAAAACCTATTTCGATCCCAGACCAGAGAAGCTACTGGCTTTTATTTATTCAGACCTCTTGAAACACAAATATAACTCGTGATTTATTAGTTTTCTTGGCCTCTCAACGTATCGACACACCTACAAGCATTATCATCGGCTTGCGGTCCGTTTTGATTGGCTCAGGCGAATCTGCTGTACAACTAGACAGCTGTCACTCAAACCCACGTTGACTGTCGGCTCTTGTGATTTTCCGTTCGGCGACGGAGAATGATTACGAGTAGTACACATTATTTTTCGTTCCGTTACTTCGCATATACGCTCGTGTGAGCGAAGTGAGTTTCCGATTTGCTCCTTATAGAAACAGCTTCTACAATTGAAAATGGTTAAACTATAGCACTTATTACGTTTCTGAAATTTGGCTAGTTAGAAGAGTTCAGTGAAAAATTAGATAAAAGTGCTCGATTCTCGACGAATAAAGCAGCATTTTCATAAGGTAAATGGGGTTTTCAAGGGAAAAGTATCTACTTTTAGAATATATAGGTATACAGTATTGTATTTCCACAAATTTTGAATAGTACTTGCTTAAACTCGTCATAAGCGAAAATGGCTATTTCGACAGTCTCACTACTGCCATTCTGAAACTCATGGAATAAGGAAACGAAAGTTAAAGGATCATTTTGCATGTACCTATTAGAAATCTCCATAGAGCAACGGTTTCTTTTCAGGTAGAAATTTATGAGGGGAGACGCCAAGTTTCTGGCTCCCATTCTCTGCTCCAAGCCGTTGACTTGTCTTTTATCCGTATGTGCGCGGCGTGGTGCGCAATCGTCTGCATGCTTATGTTTACACGGGTAGGTGAATTTGGGAGTCGAGATCAACACGTGTGTTAATTATTTATCTTGCATTAAGGTAGTTGTCGTGAAATCCACTTCCAATCAGATTTCGTTTATATTCATACCAATTTTAGTTAACATTATTACCTGTATCATATTACATTCTTGGAATCATTTACCACACCGAAAGCGAGATATAAGGCTTCAAAGTTGCAACGTTTAACACGTAATCCCTATAGTGAGCTACCGCGGACACCACATTTTAGGGCATAACTAAAAACCCTCCATTCAGATCTTTTTGAAAAACTAGTATATTATTAAAGGGTACGTAACAAATTTTATAAAAAAAAATTAAGACGGGTAGCCATACAGTTATTTATTTATTGTTATAAGAAGTTTCTAAATTATTGCGTATGAGAAGTGCAAGATGGTGAAGGCTAAGAATCGTGGCAACGCCTCAAGCGATCGCTCGTGATTCAAATAAATGAGAGCGCGAGGGTCTTGCTGTTTTGAATTGAACTGTGTTTTGGAACTCACATATTTATGAATAATAATTGTGAATAATTGCGTTAATTTATACTGATGCATTTTAAACATATTACAATGGGAATAGATATAAAATAAAATGTAGTTTTAACGAGTAACAGCAAAAAACAGTGCATAAACCTTTTTTGTATTCATACATTTGTACAACACATGTACGTATAACATAATTCGAATATTTTTAAACATAAACAAAAATAATTCAGATTTCTAACAGGCTAATAAAATATAACGTATAAATCTACAAAAAATATAAACAACAATGAATGTAATATTATGTATTTTTAACTATTATACTAAGTAATCACTTGATTGTCTAAACATTAATTTTTAATTCATTAATGATTTTAGTTAATGCTTTCCTATTTTTAGTAAGGTTTTCCATTCTCCAATTTTTCAGTCATGTGATTAATCACAGCTTCTCCTTCATCGTGATACATTTGTTTCAGAAAATAGTATGTTATATTTTGTTGCGCAATTTTTTTCAATAATTACCGTGATATAACATTTTTTAAGGCGCTTAAATTGGGTAAATTACGAGATATTCTTTCGTTCTCAAGTCGCTCTGAAATGCATTCTTTATATTATACCATGTATGTTGATAAGTCTGACTCTTTACCAATAAAACGAACCAATTTCTGTAAAATGTGTACATCATACATCGCTTCGTGGAAATTATCTGATGTTTCGTTTGGCTAATTTTGATAACTGCTATCATGATCAAATATTCTATTATATTATTATTAATGATTGCTCTTAGTAATCTAGGTACATCGAATCTCGCAATATGCGCAACGAGTAAATTTGGAGTTGTAGATAAATTTAAAAATTATTTAAATGCTTCCAAACAATCTACTAAATATTGTCGTTTTGCCAGTACGAACCTCATTAATGATTTCGCGCTTATCACAACGGATACTTAAAATTGATGCAAGTCCTAAATGGTTTTCTTCCAGCACATTCTCTAAACTCAAAACTTGTGGCAGTTCCGACACTTCAAATTTTTCCCAAGTTCTTTGAGATTAACAATGCGATTTCCTTCACACACATCATTTTCATTAGACTGATTTTTGTTCGTATTTCGAGCCTTACACAATTCAGACAATTTATGTTTCCTTTTTTCAACTTTTGCTTTAGCAAACCTACCAGTTTTTGCGCGAAATCGATCCATAGCTTTGACTGCTTGTTCATAAGAGTATCTTGAACAACTGAATGCGAGCGATCGTTGGATTGCGACGTTGCCAACAGTCCAGTCATGGCTTATTTGGTGTATCACGCATGCTAATTGTGTTTCTCAGCGTACAGTTCCCTTGAAAAATATCCATCTAATTCGAACATGTGTTGCATCGCGCTACAATCCAGACTAATTTTTGATAGTGTTTGTAGCCCGACAACTACCTTAAGTACTGTTCAAATATTTGCAAAAGTTGTTGTGCGGATACTTGCAAAAATTTCCCTAGAGTTATAGATGATAACGAAATCGAAGACGACGACGACGATGATGCAGCTGAGAACAATGAAGACAGCGATGGTGATACTATAACAAGACAAAATGGAAATGATGGCAATGATCATTTATAGAGGCTGCTTGAAAAATATGTTTTTTATACTTATGCTTACTTTATGTACTTATACAATAAAATAATATGAAAATGATTGATTCTCACTTAATTTAAGCAAAGATACTTTTATTCTCAATAAAAATATAAAAAATAAATACGTCTAGCCTTTTTTCAAGCCACTAGAAGTATGTTTCCGAAAGATTTAATGACAACTTTTTTACAAGATTTTTTTAACGTAAAACTATGGCATTTGGAAAAAATAATTGTAGAGACCTTTTTGCGATTTAACCATAAAGTGGCCCATTTCGGAAATTAAGGCATTTCCGACTCGCTAGGCTGGAGAACTTTTCAGAATATTAATCTACCCATTTTTCCGAACCTATCAACAAAAAAAACATTTTGGTCCAAATCGTTTCGAGCTTTTACTGGAAAATTGACTACAATTACTGGCCTATATAGAGAATGAACAGAGTGTAGGTACAAGTATTTCTCGCTAAATTGATATTGCTCTCAGTAATCCGATTAACAAACAATTCCATATAAGGTTATCGTCACCCGGTAAGTCTCTCAAAGATAACTTCATCGACAGGAAGGATATCCCGACGATGATGATTAGACAAAAACCGCGAACACTCGGTCGTCTATGCCGTTGGTCATTTTCCGAGAAAGTCAGCGGTTTGAAAGAGCGATTTCTCGTGAAATGGCATACATGAATACCAAAGCAGAAATAAGAATTGTTCATCGAGAATTTTTGCATTATGTTTCAGGGTTCTTAGACTGCTTTCGGAAGTGCCTATTCATTGTTTTTCGGAAATTCATTTCGTCACGTCTACTGCTAGTCTATTCTATTCCAAAAAATAAAAACAGTTTATGTAAGAAGTACGCAAAATGTCCGCTAAAGCCATGTGCGTACGTGCTGCATACATTTTTTACCCTTATTACACTACACGATGCCTTTTTCGTGCTTATTTTCATGGCTATTTGTTGGCTAAATTTCCCCAAATAAGGCACTAATTTCAGAGCGCAAACATAAGGAAAATTGACATTTACCTAAATGATTAGTAATTTAGTATACTGGACTATTTGTTTCAACTTTTCCTTACCTGGTACAAGATTTTTTCTTCTTTTCTGTTATATTGAACAAAACGAAAATATATGTGATTAATTTCATTTATTTGTTGGTTATGTCAAGTCCAATAGATAATTACTGTGTTGGCAAACCTGACATTTCCACAAATGTCCTTGACATCCCCTCGATTCAGGGGGAAACATAGAACCAGTCCTATTTATTTTCATGTCTGAAACAATCCACAAAATAGTCTCGCGCGCATGCGCATTTGTTTAAAATATCAGCCACCGGCAGTCAGGCAGACAAATAGGCACGAAAAAGGCATAGTGTAATAAGGGTTTAAATGTTTTTTTGGGGACGTATTGGAATGTCACTGTGATGTATGAAATAATGTATAAATAACGCCCCGTTGGGACAGTACTTCAATGTGTTTGGCACCTGCGCGTGCGACCCTCACACCTGGGATTTCAGTTTGCGATGGTATAGTTTTCCCAATATCAATTGCAGAAGCATAAAAAAGTCTTGCGGTGAAATCCTGTGAGCAGCAGTGGCGGAGATAACTAATTTTATTTAGATATTTTAAGATTTTAAAAATACTTCATAAATAATGAAAAATGAAAACAAATTAAAGACAAGCTTTTATTTATACAAATACATTAAGAAACAAAAATAATTTCTTTCATTGTTTGATGTAGGTTATTATTATATCCTAAAACGTATTTCGATCGGCACACACCAAGACCATAGACGCTACTGGTTTTTAATCTTTGAGAGCTATTAAAACACAAATATAACGCGTGATTTATGACCTCCCATCGTAGAGACACACCTGCCAGCAATGATGTCCGACTTGATTGGCCCAGACGAATCGGTTGTACAACAGACAGCCGTCACTCGAGTCCACGTTGACTATCGGCTCTTTTGATCTACAGTTTGCCGACGGAAAATGTTCTCGAGTAGTACAGATTATTTTTCGTTCCGTTTCTTCGCATATACGCTGGTGTTAGCGAAGTGAGTTTTCATTTGCTCCCTATAGAAACAGCTTCTGCAATTGATATTGGATGGACTATACTTTTATCGGCATGTAATGATATGTGGTGTTGGTAAATATATTGTGTGTAACCGGGACTCGTTTGATTTCCTTATTACAAAACATTGCAAAACTGGCGACGAGGATTTTTTTTATTTTCTCTCCCCGTGGAAGTAAAAAATGTCAGTTATCCGACATTGTTTACTTTCAGTAGGAGATAAAACTAAAAAAAATGGATAATACCTTTTTTTGTATTAGCTTTCCAAATAATAGAACGGAAACGCCACACGTATTTTCTAGCACTTTTTCTCTGTTTTTCTAGGGAAACCAATGATGAAATATGGTTTACAAAACTAAGTACTACATATAAAAAAAAAAAATTGAAAAAATATTTGCAGAAATTAGAAACTCATTTATAAAAATTTTCTGAAGTTAAAAAAATGTAACATATGGTCTAAACAATTCCTGGAAAAAGCATGTACCAAATTTCTATTATTAACACGCTTTTATTAGCTTCACTTGTAACTAGCAATGTAATCAAATCTTACATGGTTAAATTTGACCCACTTCTAGTTGTCCGATTAACGTGAAATTTGGCAAGTGTTCATAGTTCCCGTGACAATGCATCATAGAATTTTTGTTAAAGAAAAAAATGGCGGCTTCAAGATGGCGGACGAGATTTGTTTTTATGGTCCGATTCGATTCAAAATTGGTATGTATGCAGAGGTTTTCAGGGTCGGAGATTATGAATTGTTCATAAATTCAAGATGGCGGACGAGTTTTCTAGTTATAGGTTTTATTAGCTTCATTTGTAACTAACAAACAATATAATAAAATCTTGGAAGTCAATTTTAACCTACTACTAATTGTATAGAAATGAAACTTGGTATGTATTTGTAGTTTGGATGACAATACTATAATTTGGTATCTTGGAGATGATCTGATGATGGAGCCAGGAGGTGACTAGTGGAACTCTTCAGTGGCTACTAGTAAAATATGGTCAATGCTCTGAGGCCTTTCTCAGCATAATTTACAATTCAAAGATATAGCGAATACACTGGTTCTCAGCATATTCGCCAATATTTAGTTATTAATAACTTCCATCTCATGTGGATGAAACAATCGATGAGTTTTTCTACCGTAGTCTTTTTTAGTCAACTGGACTAAAAATCTAAAAATAAAATTATAGTTTGAAAAAACTAAAAAAACACGCATATATGGCAAAGACTAAACAGTTGAAAATAATAAGAATAAAGTCATTGACCAACATTTTTTATTTTATTTAAAAAAAGCGTGGGTGGGCTCTTCACTCACTTTTCATAATGATATTAAGATAACTGATATCAAGCACCTCACGCTTTTTTTACATAAAAGAAAATTTTTTGGTCAATGACTTTATTCTTATTATTTTCAACTGTTTAGTCTTTATTGCCATATATGCGTGTTTTTTTAGTTTTTTCAAACTATAATTTTTGGTTTAGGATCAAGTGCCTACCATGGGCGGACTGACGCACACGTATAATTTTTTTAATTTTCATGTTTATATACTGTATATTTTTTTTATGATAAAAATACTGCCCTAGAATCGCTAGTAAGTCACTAGGGTTCTTGAATTTTAATAATAGTAGTTTATGTAACAAGTACGCAAAATGAGGGTTTAAGATATTATTAATAGTTTTCGGAATAAACAAATTTCAGTCCGCTAAAGTGTTGCCATGACGCTTTAAGTACAAGTCCGCTGAAGTGGCATTTTGCGGACTCTTTTCAGTATCCAAAGTAGGCATTTTGTGGAGCGTGTACAAAAATAGTAGTTTATGTAACAAGAACATAAAATGAGACTTCAACGGTCGAATGTTTACGGACGAGG
Source organism: Gonioctena quinquepunctata (assembly GCA_018342105.1). Classification (NCBI taxonomy): domain Eukaryota; kingdom Metazoa; phylum Arthropoda; class Insecta; order Coleoptera; family Chrysomelidae; genus Gonioctena; species Gonioctena quinquepunctata. Next base: position 123,879 of record JAFIRS010003275.1, on the reverse strand, counting down.
CGCCAAGTTTTTTTAATAAACAAAGAATACTAGTCCGCTAAATTGCCATTTTACGGGCTCTTTTCGGTTTCAATTACAATTTGAGGACTTCTTTCAGTTTCCAAAGCATTTTGATGAGCGCCTACAAAAAAATGTGTACCATAATTTTTAATGTTTCTTCGTTTGGAAAACAAAGATCATGTTATTCAGCATAGTATTTGGGTGACACGCAATTTGCACAAAAGGTCGCTCTTAGTCCAAATAACGTAATATAGTGTAGTGTGACTTTTTTGTACTACATATTCAAAACATGTACGTGATTGGATCTGTACAAAAATCTCCTAGAACGATTTTATGTAAATTCATCAATACTGACTTTCAAGTCACAGTTCTTTCAAAGTGTGAAAACTATTTATGGACCCATTTTCCGGAAAAAAAAGTTAAAATTACATAGAGCTTATCGAAGAACTCGTAAGGTAAAGTAGTGACGTCATTTTGATTTTTTCATGAGTTATTATAATTTTACTCAATACAATTGATTTGAGTAATAATATGCATATCAGTTGGGAAAACAAGTATGTGAGAATCCAAGTTACTTATGGAACCTGGCAATCTGTTGAGTGGATAGATAGAGGATTTCTTCGACTTGCCTGAAGGATAAAATGCCTTTTTAATAAAATCATATGAAAAATGAACCTGGCCTAGGATCAGAATATATTTGAAATGTCTTCCTCACATCTTTATTTCTTCAACATTCAGTATGTCCCAGCTAAAACTTGTCCTTATATCCGAAATCGTAGAATACACTGAAAATCACTCAGATCCATCGATTTTTATTTCTTCCACCAAATACGTCATCATTGTGCTATCAACCCACTCACCCCCAGCATCCCCTACTTCAGAATCTTCAATAGGATTACCATACTTGTGACATCATTTTGAAGGGAATTCAATCGCAAACATATCGGTATAATGCAATTGAGAATCGATCAAGGATTGTGGAAGTGTCAATGAAAAATAAGTGAAAATCAAGAAACGTTTTTTTCTCATTGTCTGAAAACATACGTTACCATTTTCACAATACTCTGAAATTATTGAAGAATATTTGCTGACAATAACAATTTCTAGGCTATTTGTTGGTTTGGTTGGTTGCCAAATCACTGCTGGACATGTTTGAAACAATTTAAACCAATTGCTGTAAATACATGATTTAAATCATGATTATAATCAAAATTTCTGATAAGTTATAATTAAGAGAAAATGAAAACTTTGAGTTGTTTTAATTCATGGTTTATCATATCTGAAAAATTATACCTTATAGTATCTAAATAAGTAATGTTTATTAAAGTTGATTGTAATGCTTGAAAAAAAAAATTATTTTGCAGCTTTTTCCGTTCCTAATCGATTTCTGAGTTTGGAATTGACTAAACCAAATGTTGAGAAAATTCTCTCGACTGATGCGGAAGAAGCAGCACAAAATTATTGTCTAACTATGAAGAAATCTTTTTGAATAGGTAATGGGTATATTTTGTTGTGACTTCCACCAATCTATGGGTTTAACATTCTGAAGAATATCATCATGGAACATAATATCAGGAAAGGTTCTGATCTGGCAAGAAACTTGATTATGAGAGGTAGTAAACCACTATTTGGATATAACCTTTTAACAGCTTTTAAAGCAACAATTTTTTCACTCTCTGTTAGTGTTTGCCGAGTTTTTGTTGGGTCAAGGAGATATTCCAACAAAAATTATATGGCGTTATAGACAGTTCATAGAGCCTCTTAAATTTTTGCAGATGTTTTAAAGTTATGTAAGTTTTGTCAAAATGGGTTTCTAATAATTTAAATTCTTCCACAACATCTGAAAGACTGGCACTGTTTCTTTGTAGTCTATCTATTGCGATAGAGATAGGCTCAAGTATTGTTAGGTAATCTTGGACTAATCTTTTTAAGTGAATGTTTGAAATTTTTCCTGTTATAAAATTGTCAATTTCGTTTCCTTATCAATTTTCAAAAATATGGGTCATGACTCAACGAAACAGTCGGCAAGCGAATCCCATCTGACATCATTTGGCAAAACTAGTTTTTTGCCTCCTTCTTTGGCATATGCTGCAGAGGCAAAATTATTGTTAGGGATGTATTTGGCAATGTAAATAACATGTTCTCTACTATTAGCGATTTCCAAATACTTACATAGTAAATTTAAAATATGTGCAGCACAACCATATGTAATAAGCTTCAATTCAGTAGTAGATGTTTTTATTTGATGTCGCATTGCAGCCATATTACCTGCATTATCAAAACTACATACTGTACAGTCATATTCGGTTTTAAGCTTATTTATAACTGCTGTTGCAATTTCTGTTAAATATACAGAAGTATGTGGAATCCCAGAAGTATCTAGAGTAGCTACTAAGAAGGAAGATCCATTTTCATTCATCCGTCAAGTGACAGACACACAAATGTTCCCGACAAGTTTTCAAAGCATTTGATTTTTTCTTCATTATAAATTTCATCAAGCAATTTATTAGAAACATCATATCGAGAGGGTGGTATGTATTGAGGCCATCCCTTTTCTTACTTCCGGTTGCTCCATACAGTTAATACTGCTGTTTGTAGCGTAGAGGGCTCTGGCAAATTGTTTTTCAATTTCGTCTTTAGTAGATTTGCTACTGCGTACGAAAAAAAATTACAAAGATCCAGAACTAAAACTTGCTGACCTTGTTTCTAACACTGCTTTTCTTTTCCTGCAATCTGGAGTGGAAAGACTGGAAAGTGATTTTTTTTCAACCCTGGTTGGAACGTCACTGTATTGAAAAATAGTAAGCTTTCACAAATAATAGTGTGGAAAATAAGGCAGACGTTATTATATAAAAAAAAACTTTTTCCCCTGTGTTTCGTACGCATATCTTTGGTTAAGCCTTGGTATATTGATGTATTCAATTTACTGCTTCTTATGTGCACATAGTGGGCTGGTTCCAGAGAACCCGTGCACGTAGGCCTCTTTACTTGGGCCCATTGTGCGCCCACGTGATCTGAGAATCAGCTGGGCATGCCGATTTCTCTGACGAAGCTCAGCAGTTTCCTCAGCTGAATCTCTTTGACATCTTCTGGGTTCAGAATTATGCTACCCAGGTTGATCTCCCTCTGGTGCACCAGAGCGGGGCACTCAGTAAGGATGTGCGACGATGTCTCATCATTTTCCAGGCCACATCTGCATAAGGGATCATCTGTGATCCCGATGAGTTCCATGTGCCTGTTCAGGTGATTGTGTCCCGTTAGGAGCCCAGTCACAGCCCTAGTATCCCGTCTGTTGAGTGACAAGATCTCTCTTGACAGTTTCTTCGAAGGCCCCTTTATTTGGAACTTCGATTGCCTCATGCTTGGCGCCTCCTGCCATGTTTTGATGAACTGCTTCTGCAGCAGTCTCTCCACGTTTGAGATGGCCATGCTATTGAGTATTCCCAAGATTGGTTCCGGTCCGACTGGAGTCTTTCCCGATGCAATCTTGGTTACTCTATCTGCCTCTCCATTCCCAGGAACACCTGTGTGTCCTGGTACCCATATGAGGCTGACTTTCCTTGTTTTTTGCAAACTTTCTATAGCATTTCTACACTTGGACACCAATTTGGATGTGATCTTGTTTGATCCTACCGCCATGATTGCTGCCTTGCTGTCCGAGTAGATGAGAATAGGTTATCGACTTCTGTTGTCGAGGCTCTCCTGAACGGAGGTGAATATAGCATATACTTCGGCCTGGAACACTGAGGCTTATTTGCCTAGAGGAACTGAGATTCCCCCAAGTCTTGATCGGGCGCAGCATCTTTCCATTCATCCCTCAATTTACTTCATTCAATCGTGTGAAAACTGTCAAAAATGATTTATACTACAAGAATTACTTGAGTATCTTGAACTTCTTGACAATTGTAAACCCCGCAATCACTCAGCTACTTGAAGACGATGATAATCTACTTAATCCACATTTTGTCACACCTATACGTTAATTTTTAAATGACAATTTCACAGGGAGATGGATTGGAAGGTGAAGACCAATAGAATGGACTGCGAGATTTCCTGATTCATCACCATAAGACTTTTTTTAGGGGGACATTTGAAATCCAAAGTTTATATCACACAGCCCAATTCCCTTGATGATCTATGCTGAAGAAATGTAGATGAGTGTCAAGCAGTGACTTCAGAAATGTGCTTAGACATTTTGAATATCGCTTATACGTCTGTATGAAACGGAATGGTTCACATGTCAAACCTTTAATAACATTTCAGGAAGGTAATGAAAAAAAAACCTATCTCTATTTACCTTATCTTCTTTTTCATTGAAACTTCCACAACACCTGCTGATCGATTCACAAGTGTGGTAGTCCTATTGAAGTTTCTGAAGTAGAGTGTGATGGGGGTGAAGGAGTTGATAGCACAACGATGAAGTATTTGGTGGAAGTTCCCCCTCGAAATAAAAATCGACGGGTCTAAACGATTTTCAGCGTTTTCTACAATTTCTGATATAAGGGAGTGACAAGTTTTAGCTGGGACACTGTATATGTTCTTCTATGAGCCACCTTTTTATTACAAAAATTGCTAATTCTATCCAGACTTTTGGATGACTCATTCATCTGAAATGGGTGATTTACCAGCTATTGTGTCTACATCAAAATATATTCAAAAATGAAATGTCGTCAATGGCAACAGGATTAAGCTTAACCCCAACAAAAGTGCTAAGAGGAAAATTTTAAACTGTCGAATATAAGTTTTACTGAGTTTTGTCTTTAATCAGTCTTCATTAACAATTTAAACATTGAAAAAAATGATTATGGGGATATTGGAATGAGTTGCAGCTATTTGAATAGCAAATGGGCCATTTTTTGTCAACTGCCAAAATACTAGTGTAGAAGAGTGGAAAGGGAAAATACTTGTCATTTAATTCACTGCATCTAAAAATGCAGGTGTTCCAAGAAGTAGGAGATAAAAAATGATAAACTTTTTATCTCCTTTATTGAATGAGATAAATGTTTATGATCCAATGGTTATAACTCGGGTTATAATGATTATACTCCAATAAATTCCTTTTTGAGAGAAGGTCAAACTCATCAGTTATTTCAATATGTGGTGTAGGTATCTATCTTGTTCTTTCAAAACAAAAAATAAACGTAATTTCTGAAGAACAGCTGACAATTATAAAACGCCTGTGATTAGAATATGACCAAAAGGATTTTGCATATATTTCAAATATAATTATTATCAGTATGAAACATTTGGTATCTGATTTCAAAAACAATGAAGAAATGGAACATTGTCAAATATCAATGTCAAAGCAAATAAAACATGATAAAGATGTTAGGAAAACAATCATGCTCAATGAAACTTCAAAGTGTCAAAGTAAAGAGTCTCCAATTTTGGAAACAACTGATATTCAATGAAATAATCAACATGTCCCTGTCCTTCATATTTGGGGTTCATGAACTCATTTTATTTTCATTTCTAGTTTGTTGTAGCCTCAACTAATAAATTAATACCCATCAGAATCGCGATTAGATATCATGTTTCAACTAACGAATTTCTTATAAATACGTCTTTTACAGGAACAATGGAACATGAGTTTCATTAAAAGTTTCCTGTTTTGTTGTTTTTACGACTGATTTCACCCATTGCTGAAAATTGATATAAAATATAAACAAATGAAAGGTAAAACTTACGTAGATGAGGCCGGAGTAATACCTGTCTTTGAGGTTGTGCAAAACACAGGCCTCGTTCAGACAGGTTAGCTCTGCCATATCCTCGACTTTGTCGAACTTCGGCGGATTCATTTTTTGGATATCATCCTTGGGTACGGTGGTTCTTTTACCGGTCTCCTGAAGCTCCACCTCGACTTCGTCCCCTCGTTCGCCCTTTATGCTCGCAGCGACGAAGCCCTGATTCTCGTGGGGCACCCACACCAACCTTTTCTGTGTCCATTCCGCCTGTGTGGCCGGATCGTTGTAATTATTCCTGTCCACACACAAATACTTCAGTTCTGGATCGAAACGATCTTTCGCATCAGCGTCAGCCATGGTTAGCTAGACAATGTGATAGAACGAAATCTTCCACAAAACACAAGAAAAAACCAAAACAATTGCCGATCACAAACCGCTGATGAAAAGGTGAATCGATCATGCATCCGAATAATGGATAGTCTATATTACCGCACGATTTTTTTGCTAGATCTGAAGTGTCGTTTAACCGTTCTTGGCTGTCGCCTTCTAGCCGTTCGTGAATAATGTGAATGACAGTTTACTCAGTTTGGAGTAAAACATGACGTTAGCCGGCTAAGTTCGGTTTTAACACGAAGCCAGTGTTGCCAGAGTGATTCGTCAGAATATAGAAATCTTCAGTTTCTGAATTTTCTTTCTTTATTCTCATTTCGAGGAATATAGTCAGTGAGACAACTCGATTATCATCAGTTAGTTGGAGGAATTGTGATGAAAATAATCTTCCAGAGATTTTGAATAAAAGTTTTTCGCAAAAGCGCAGATTCAACGGTAAAAAAACAATGAAGACACGCCCACTTCCAAACATAAATGGGTATTCAATCTTTTGTAGAAAAAATTATTCTATCCTGATTCATGTGATGCGTTGTGTACTAACACCGAGATTCATCTACCTCTGGAATAATTTGTAAATATAGTAGGTAATAATATTCCAGACTAGGCCGCAAATTCATTAAAAAAACAGTGGTTTGTGGAATTTCTGTTTCTGGAACTTTGCCATTCTATCTGGCAACACTGGATGAAAAACCGATTACTCACATGGTAGAAGGGATAAAATAAATACAAGTACCAACTGATATCGCAGTCATTGAGATGCGCCGAAGAAGGAATTTGAAATAACTATTTAATATTCACATATTGAGTAAACTTTCTTGTCTGTAAGGAACAAAAGTGTGGAGTTCTTTGAATTTGGGATAATCCATAGACCACTAGGTACATATAGGAACATTTTGAAACGTTGATCGTTATGAAAAAAAGTAACGGATCACAGAGATGATGATTATGAGTTTGTAATGGAAAGAGAATAATACAAAAGTTTAGTCATGAAAAATCGCTTTCAGCACGATTATATTTAAAATTGTGAAGCAATACTTAGTGAACGAGAAGAATCGTTGGTATATAATTCTTCTTCCTATTCAAATCTTCCATCAGATGGCATATTAGGTCACCATTTTACTTCTTCCAAACATCGGCTGTAGATGTCGTTAGCTTCGCGCAAATTGAAAATTATTATTTTTGTTCGTATTTAAATTGATTTTAGTGGAAAAAGAAAATGTAACTAGAAAGTATGGTGTACAAATTATTCATTTCGTTTTTTCGTTTACTAGCTGTTGCCCGCGACTTCATCCGCGTGGAATCTGAAGTTTTTCCTATTCCGCAGATCTATGTCTGTATTTTTATTGTTGCTTCACCCGGCTTATGCCTTTTTATATAATTTTTTGATTCGATGATAGGAATTTGAGAAATGCCCATAATCAACGATTTCAATAAAAGTTGATTGAAAAAAGAATTCAAAGAAAAATCCTTCCATTTCTTTTATTTCTCATAGTTGAGTTCAGGTGATGAATTGGTTGAAAGGGCCATTATTAAAGGAAATTTTATTCTTGTCTTTGATCTATTAAACATAAAATGTCTTAGAAAAATCGAATTAAACGGTTTTCTTCACATAAAGGATTCAATATAAAATTGAACCAGAAAATGGTAGATCTCAGGTGAAAAACAACTACTTTCCTGGCAAATACCACGCAGAACGTTGAATGATATTCACCTGAAAATCCATGCATACTTCCATATAATATCAATGGACATTGAATGCAAATGTTTCTTTCTGATAAGCTCGATTATGTTTAATTTATGTCGTGTTCACCTAACAATCCGCATACCGGTTTCAGGCTTTGGCCCTCATCAGTACGGAGTATCAACCAGCCAAAGGTCCAAAGAACTCTGGCTGAAGTGAGACACAACGTAAACAAACCATCATCGAGTTTGTAACACCTATAGGTACGCCGGAAAAGATAACTTTAACTGGCGGTACCTAGTGACAGAAAGAAACACTCGAAAATCTCCACCTCGATAGGTTTCTAAATAAAGATTCCTTCAGTAGGAGTGGCAAGCCCGTCTAGCATATAGTGAAAGATAAGTGCCATGTGAAGTGGAATGAATAGAAAATCGAATTAAACGGTTTTCTTCACATAAAGGATTCAATATATTGAACCGGAAATGGTAGATCTCAGGTGAAAACAACTACTTTCCTGGCAAATACCACAGAACGTTGAATGATATTCACCTGAAAATCCATGCATACTTCCTATAATATCAATGGACATTGAATGCAAATGTTTCTTTCTGATAAGCTCGATTATGTTTAATTTATGTCGTGTTCACCTAACAATCCGCATACCGGTTTCAGGCTTCTTGGCCCTCATCAGTACGGAGTAGTCAACCAGCCAAAGGTCCAAAGAACTCTGGCTGAAGTGAGACACAACAAAAAACTAACAAATCGAGTTTGTAACACCTATAGGTACGCCGGAAAAGATAAACTTTAACTGGCGGTACCTAGTGACAGAAAGACAGATGAGGGCCAAGAAGCCTGAAACCGGTATGCGGATTGTTAGGTGAACACGACATAAATTAAACATAATCGAGCTTATCAGAAAGAAACATTTGCATTCAATGTCCATTGATATTATATGGAAGTATGCATGGATTTTCAGGTGAATATCATTCAACGTTCTGCGTGGTATTTGCCAGGAAAGTAGTTGTTTTTCACCTGAGATCTACCATTTTCTGGTTCAATTTTATATTGAATCCTTTATGTGAAGAAAACCGTTTAATTCGATTTTTCTATTCATTCCACTTCACATGGCACTTATCTTTCACTATATGCTAGACGGGCTTGCCACTCCTACTGAGAAGGAATCTTTTATTTAGAAACCTATCGAGGTGGGAGATTTTCGGAGTGTTTCTTTCTGTCACTAGGTACCGCCAGTTAAAGTTTATCTTTTCCGGCGTACCTATAGGTGTTACAAACTCGATGATGGTTTGTTTACGTTGTGTCTCACTTCAGCCAGAGTTCTTTGGACCTTTGGCTGGTTGACTACTCCGTACTGATGAGGGCCAAGAAGCCTGAAACCGGTATGCGGATTGTTAGGTGAACACGACATAAATTAAACATAATCGAGCTTATCAGAAAGAAACATTTGCATTCAATGTCCATTGATATTATATGGAAGTATGCATGGATTTTCAGGTGAATATCATTCAACGTTCTGCGTGGTATTTGCCAGGAAAGTAGTTGTTTTTCACCTGAGATCTACCATTTTCTGGTTCAATTTTATATTGAATCCTTTATGTGAAGAAAACCGTTTAATTCGATTTTTCTATTCATTCCACTTCACATGGCACTTATCTTTCACAATAAAATGTCTTGATACCCAATGTTCGACTCCCAAATTACTATAAGGGTAGTTTCAACCCCTTTGGATTCAAATAAAAATCCTTCCTCAGTATGTAACCCTCGTGAAAAATTTCATTCTCCTATTACAGATTCTCTTGAATATATAAGTTCATAATAGGGGTGGTTTGTACTGCCTGTGGTGCAAAATTTAGACGTGAGGAAATGTCTACTCATATAGAATGATGAATGGTCCAAACACCAATTTTCGTGACACTAACTTAAAAACTAACGGAACCCTCAGAAAAAAATTCACCCCCCATTTCACCCCATAGGCCATTTGAGGGGGGCGGGAATATGGAAAATAATCCTTCTAGGCCCCCACCTCCCCTTAAAATTTTAGGGATATTTAATTGGATTCATTATAAGACACTTTAAATTCTTCAAGGGTTTCGATAAAGCTTGTTGGGTACTGATACATTGGTTATTCAACCAAACATTTGGATATACACGAAATCACAAAAATTTCATGAAGGGAAGTTGTCCGACTAACGTGAAATTTGGCAGGTGTTCATAATTCCGGTGACAATGCATTATTGAATTTTTGCTAGAAAAAAAACAAAATGGCGGCCCCAATATGGCGGACGAGTTTTGTGATTATGGTTCGATTCTATTCAAAATTGGTATGTGGGGGTTTTCGGGTCAGAAATTTCGATTTTTTTGTTAAAATCCACGAATTCAAGATGGCGGCTCCAAGATGGTGACGAGTTTAGTGATTGTAGCGCGATTCCATTCAAATTTGGTGTGTGGGGGTTTTTGGGGTCGGACATCATGATGTTTTTATCAAAATTCATGAATTTAAGATGGCGGCTCCAAGATGGCGACTGTTTTGTTATTATGGCCCGATTCCATTCAAAATGGTATGTGGGTTTTTTGGAGTCGGAGATTATGATGTTTTGTCAGAATTCAATAAGTAGGCGGATTTCATGAATGAGTTGAAAGAATTGAATAAAAATGATTAAAAAAAAAATAGACAAACTTTCATATAAATGCACTAAAAAGGAAAAAATAATTTATTTAATTGTTTGACATAGGTTAGTTATTCTGTGAGTAGCAGATTCAAAAGCTTGCCGCGAATATAAAATATGTATTCTTGCGCGGCAAGATTTCGAATCTGCTACTCACAGAATAACCTGTGGGTCAAACAATTTAAAGAAATTTTTTTTTTCTTTTTAGTGCATTTGTATACATTTTTTTTAATCATTTTTTCATATTTATATTTGAACTCAAAATTATGTATTAAGAGTGGACAAGCTATAGTCAACATTCATTTCAATCAAATAACATTCGACACATTAATTTCTAGAGAAAAAAACATTACAGGGGACCTGTAGGTTACTTGGGCCCATATGATATCAACATTTGAATTACATCGGACTTTCAATAAGACCAAACGAAGTATAAAGCCGAGAGGGGTGGCAGCTCGTCCCTTTATACTTTCTTTGGCTTTATTGCCGGTCTAATAAAAACTAAATATTCACATTATGTAGATCTACATAAGTTCTGCGCCCCTTGCCGGGTTATTTTCAAAAGCGCTTTTCCACAAACCAAAAGTATGTTTTTAATAACCGCCTTCAACCCCGTAAATGAAAATAAAACTAATAAAGCGCGAGATTATACAGACTCGGAAATAAAATCGCGGACAATTAGGTATAGGAACCACAATGGGTTAGAATGAGCGATACTCGAGCCAGTCGACTAGCACGAAATATAACAGATATACGCGATGGAGCATCAAGTATTTAACTAGACCACTGTAAAATGTTTCCCCTTCCTACTGTCGCGCCACATATCACAATTTACATTGCAATTTTCAGTCTCAGTCGCGATCACAATATTCAAAGTTGCGAATGTCAGGTAAGCCCATAATGATTGAAAAGAAACGGCGTTATCCAATAGTCGCTAGCTCACTAGTCGCTGTCTGTGGTCGCTGATCGTCAGCAAGGACACAAGTGTCCTTGGTTCGTCAGGTGCAGACGAGTTGAACAGCGGCGTGGTGTATTTGTTTTACTTCAAGTAATTGTAGATAGTTTTATTAAATTAAACCATGTCGTAGGGTCCTTCGAGGAAACTTTATAAAAGCCAATCGGGAAGCTCTCGGTATCCCGGTGGTATAAAAAAAACAGATTACTCGATAGGTATTGAATTCACAAATCAAGACTCCTCAACTTTGTTTTCCAAAAGGACCTTGAATACGTCCTCAGATGTGTATTCTAGATATATATTAATGTGTAATTGAAAATCCCTTTCTTTTTCAATGATCTAATAATAATGAAATTGAATATGATGATTATATAAATATATTTCATGAATATTTCAACCTATTATGGTGCGTCAAGGTGACCCTTTTTGCCTTCTAGTCTTAGTGCCATTTCAAACCAACTACAAAAAAGGACATTTCAACAAAAATTGAGTTTTTATTATATTTTTCGACATATCAAAATATAGAAAAGGGTTATGTACATGATATAAACATGAAATACAAATAACAACCATGCACTACCAGTGGCGGATCACCGCATAGGCGCAGTAAGCGCGCGCTTAGGGCCCCGAAGAATAGGGGGCCCCAAACCGGGCCTCAGTTCACTAAGGAACTGTAACCATCAATGAGCAAACGGATACTATGAAAACAAAATATTGATGAGTCTTAATTCTTATAAATATAATTTTCAGTTTGTTCCGATAATTCTAATTCCAGAGGAAATAATGCTCATATTAAGGTCTGGCAATAGGCATGCGCCCAGCGACAGGTCGTAGTAGTGTTGTCATATGCCGTACTCCGTCCTGGTTCAAGCGATTTATTACCGACTGATTTGTTTTTGTGTGAATTCCTACTTTTGCTGAGTACGTCATCGGGCTGAAAAGCTAAGAAAACAAAGAGAACGAGAAGAGCTTAGCGCCAAATAGAAGCCTACGCTATACCTATGCGTTATGAAAATTCAGACACAGGCACCACTGAATTGCAGTTACATGGCGGAGTAGAAGAAAACGAACTTGGCACCTCCAAAATGGCTTTCATCGACGATAATGGGGATACATGCAGGCAGTAGTGAATCAAATATCAACACTGGAAATCATCCTGGTAGAACAATTTTAACTTGCTCTCAAGACATTGCTTCATGGCCAACAAGAGTCACGGATAAAATTATAGAATGTCATATAGTCAAAAAACCTTATAATGTTGGAGATATTTCAAAACTCAAAGTATATTACACTGACAGAAACCGAATTTATCAAAGACATTTTACAAGAATCTAATTTCTATATTACGAAAGCAAATGGCGTGAAAGAAAGGCAAGAATGAATGATATTTTCGGAAACAAAATCTGTTTACTGTTATGTTTGTAAATTATTTTCGAAAACCACGAAAATGGTAACTGGCTTCAGTGACTTGAGAAACATTACGAGAATACTGAAAGATCATGAATGTTCTAGTGATCATATATCTGCAATGTGTGCTTTAAAAAAAAGGATATATGCTTTTGGACGCATTGACACAGAATTAGTAAAACAGTTAGACGCAGAAACTAATTATTGGCGCGAAATTTTAAAAAGGATTGTCGCTATCTACTCTCTGCTTGGACTTGCTTTCCCAGGTCACAGGGAAGGAGAAGAATCTAACAGAAAGGGGAATTTTCTGACCTGCATTGAGTATTTGTTCAAATTCGACACTTTGAGAGGTCATTCAGACAGATTTTCGCAGGTTGGTCGAGACAACGTAAGTTATCTATCGCATAAGATTTACGATGAATTTATTGCTTTGATAGGTAAAAAAAAAACATAGCATAAGTTCAAGATGCGATATATTATTCCATTATTGTTGATTCCACTCCGGATATAAGGTAAGTGCGGTGAATATGCCCATGCTGGTAATATGCTCGTCCGGTGCAATTTTAAAAAGTTAAGCTTATTTGCTAATAGAGGGCGGTCAACACTTCAATATTTTGTACTTACAGCACTACGGGTCAAATCTGTGTTTGTTAGTCTTTCCAGAGAGGTTGAAGGGAAGACGTACGTTTTCGGCGCTATCGATTATAAAAATAAGACGTGCTTTAAAAGAGTGTAAATATTGTATATGTTTGTTTACAATAACTGTAAGTACAGCATTTTAAAATACCATTGTTTTAGTATACTACCTTTAATAAAAAAATTCATAAATTACCGTTAAGGTGGTTCCCCCACGAGACAGTTGAATTAGGAAATTATAAAAGTTTGATAATTCGTAATCAAAGGACTTCTCGATTTGAAACCCGAAAAAATATTTTTTTGAACCGGGGCACTTGCCCCCCAAATCGACTCTAGAAAATTTCTTCGTTATAGAAAGTCGGCGACTCAAAAAGCACAGCAAAAAAAAAATTTCAGACCCGGGCCCCCGCTCCTCCCCTCACTGGAAATTATACGTCATGGGAAAAAATTATCGTTTTTCGATAAAACTTCAATGGACTTTTTTGTAGTACTCTTTTTGAACTTTTGGGGAGGGACCCCCTTCTTTAGGCTGTGCGCTTCCCCGTGGACTATTTTGACTAACGAGAGTAGTTTTGATTATATCTGTCAAACTAGATAGTCAATCACTTTGATTTTTTTTCACAATATCTGTGATATCCTGCTCTAGCTCCTCCTCGTTTTTCATTAACTTCTTAATTTTAGTACTGATGGTAGAATTAATAATGTGCTGTTTGCCTATGCATTGTCCATATGTTACGTGTTAATTGAGTCAACTTCAATTATATATATCTCGGGTTCGGGATGGTGAAACTTGTTAAAATTTCATAGAGGTGTTGTTCACATGTTAAACAATACGTATGCCAAATTTTAATAATTTTCTAATTCAACTGTCTCGTGGGGGAACCACCTTAACAACTTTTAAGATGCATTTTCTGTTTCTGTCGCTAATACGCCCATCGTTAAGGGGAGTTAATATGCCCTATGGCAGAGATATTAATATTAGGGTTTTTTTGTTTTGTTTTTTAAAGAGTTTCCTTAGTTTAAGAATAATTTATATATTTTTAAAATAGGCTTTGTTATTATTTTGATAATTACTTTTTGTACTCTCAGTACTAAGTGATGTCTACCTACCAGTGTAAAGTTTCAAGTTTAATTTTTCAGTTTAATTAGAATTTTGGGTTTGTTTAGTTTGTTGTCATCATTCATTTTGTTTTTCCAAATAAATATACGACTTGCCATATAAATATGTTGTTTTGCTCTTGATAAAATTAATCATTGGGCACATTAGGAACATGCCATGGGCATATTAACGACAGGGTTGGTAATATGGCCAGTAAGACTAATTTAAAAAAAAATGGTATAAAAAAATATCAAACATTAAATCATCCATTACTATCCAAACATCACTTGAATATTTTGCATTTTTAATTTTTATCAAGGATTTCGCTTAACATGGGCATATTCACCGCCTTAAGCCATGTCGACCAACTCACGTTCATTTTGAGGTATGTATCGAAAGAAGGTGATAAAAAAGAGAGATTTTTGGGATTTGTTACAATAGATCATCATGATGGTGAATATCTAGAAAATACTGTTTTGAAAATATTGAATGATTTCTCAATTGATATCACACTATGTAGAGGTCAAAAGTATGACAACGCCTCCAATATGTCAGGCAAAAATATAGGACTGCAGACCAGACCACACTAAGAAAACATAGCCCAACAGCGTACTATACATACCTTGTGCCAGGCATTCCCTCAATTTAGTGGGAAATTCAGCAGCCGAATCATGTTCTGGTGCCATACATAAGTTTTGTTTTGTTCAAAATTTATATGTATATTTCTCTGCTTCAACAAGACGATGGAACATTCCGCAAAACAGTTTGACTGACAAAGCTAAACAAATCAAAAGGGTTTGTGACCCTAGAGCTGACGCGGTTTGTGCCTTAGCTGGAAGCTAGAAAAATATTAAAGAAGTCCTTATCCAATTGGGTAAGTGGCAATGAGAAACCTATTGCCAAATTGGAAGCACAAAAATTAACTGAATCATTTGATGATTATGAAGTAGCCCTCATGACAGTAATTTGGAATAAGTTATTGCAACGTATAAATGCCACCAGTTAGCCACTCCAAGGAGCACCCTCTAATTTATTAATGGGTACGAACTTTGGAATTTGTCAAAGATATCCGAAATAACTTCGAAACAATTGAGGCAAAAGCTATCAGACAACAGACATTTTAGAGATGGAAAGAAAATTACCCGAAAAAGGAAACGACGAGGCAAACAGATAAAAAATGAAATATATTTGACCGGTAAAGATGCCTTCATATTTTGGTTGTGGTTAACCTGGGATTAGAATCAATATGGATTTAAAAAAAAACTGTTGTTTTCTTGCCGACGTTTCGAATTAATTTAATTCATCCTCAGGGCTCTGTAACAATGGTTCCTCAAATAGTGAAAAATGTTTTATTTTTTAGTTTTTCATTGTTACAGAGCCCTGAGGATGAATTAAATTAATTCGAAACGTCGGCAAGAAAACAACAGTATTTTCTTCAATCCATATTGATCGCAACTAAACCACAACCAAAACATTGATACTGGATCACTAACCATTAGCTTTTGAGGAATACACGATATTATTTGTGATGGACTCGTCATGGAACTAGGTAATAGGAGTGAGGTGTATAATAACATTGTCGATAATTTCCGTATTTTCTTTGACCTGAATATATCCGAGAATGCAATTGATTTAAGGAGTGAAAAATTACTTACGAAATATAGCAGAGATATCGACATCATCCAGTTGAAAGATGAAGTTCTTCAGTTCGATAAATTTCTGAAAGAAGTGAATATGACAGATCCAGCAGAGCATTTATAAACTTCTTAGTGAGGGCTTATAGTCTACATTTCCGAACGTATAAACCGTTTAAAAAAAAATTTACTATGTCCATATGTAATGCCAGTGGTGAACGATCTTTTTTCGCACTGGAGAGGGTTAAGTATTATCTGAGGACTGACATACTTATATGGTTTTAAATTCATTTTCAGTTATTTGTGATCAGTATTATCATCCAAAGAAAGTGTTATTAATTTTGTTATTTTTATTTACCGATCATTTTTCATTTTGTTACTTTTCTATTTAACTTTACCCAAAAATGTGTTTTATTTTTCAAATATTTATATTTGATGTATTTATGCTTACTTTTTCATATATTTTTCATATCACATGTATGATATCATCTCAATAACTGTAATATATTCCTAATTGTACTGGTGGTAGTTGAAATTAATTGATTGTTCCGATTATTAAACATGAATAAAAATGATGTGTACCTATCTATCTCACTTCAGGAAAACGCGTAACCTTGATCTAAATAAAAAAAACGCCTGCAGCACATATATACCCCACACATCCTACAAAGAAGGGGCCCCAGATTTGTCTTGCGTCTATGGCCCCCAATTACCGTAGTCAGCCACTGTGCACTACTTACCCAATAATTTTCCAAAGGCGTTTTTCCCTTTTGAGTTTAGTTGCTTTCTGGGTTACTGTTTTCTTTTTTGTTTTCGTTTTTTTCTCAAAAATTTGAACAGTTTTCGAAACACTGCCGGATGATATGTCATCATCCATACCGAAAAAATATACCCATGACAAAATGTCATTTGAAATCACCAGGTTGCTAGTCAAAAACGTCAATGTTAGTAAAATACTTCCGGACGCAAATCAGGATTGGAATAATTTTTTGCATAAAAAAGAAAACTGAATTTGGAGCTATAAAAGCAATGAAATAGGTGACTTTTTTTATTAGATTGTGGAAATTGTATTTTTTTTTATATCTCTGATATTTTTAATGTTGATACTTTTCGAAGAATTTGTTATAAGTTCTCGCGCTTATTAGTTTTATTTTCATTTACGGGGTTGAAGGCGGTTATTAAAAACATACTTTTGGTTTGTGGAAAAGCGCCTTTGAAAATAACCCGGCAAGGGGCGCAGAACCCATATAGATCTACATAATGTGAAAATTTTGTTTTTATTAGACCGGCAATAAAGCCAGAGAAAGTATAATAAGGGGAGCTGTCACCCCTCTCGGCTCTACGTTTGATCTTATTGAAAGTCCGATGTAATTCAAATTTTCATATCATATGTACCCAAGTAACCTACAGGTCCCCTGCAATGTATTTTTTTTCAAGAGAATAATGTGAAGAATGTAATTTGACTGTAATTAATGTTGACTATAGCTTGTCCACTCTTAATACATAATATCAAGTTCAAATATGGATATGAAATAGTTATTTAATCAACTAGTGTATTGATGGCGGTGGCGATTAATGATCGAAATGTTCGAGATCAATCGCCATTTTAATATACAAGTTGATTACAAAAAAATTCCGTCGACCTCGTTCCTGGGGTCAACGTGGAATTTTCGATATCCATTTCCATCAACTAGGAGGAAACTTACAATATTTGGATTTTAAAATACATAAATTTGACAGCGCGAAGGTAATATGATTTGACATTTGAATAATATTCGAATTCGTGTATGTTTAGTTGCCTGTACCACAATTATACATTAATGGACCAAATTGACCATTTACAGGTTATTAATGGTCGATTACGGTGTATGTTTAGTTGCATATATCACAATTAAGCATTGAAAGAGAAATTGAAGGTTAATAGTGGTCATTAACGATCAATTTCATGTAGAGTAAACAGACTCGTTAATACGAGGTCGGAAAAAATTTTAAAAAAAAAAAAATTTTTTTTTTAAAACTATCACCTAACAGAATAAATTAACGGAAAAGTTTCATTCAGAATGTGTCAAGTTCGTTTTTTCTCCATTTAGATTACATGCAGATGAACATCCTAAAAAAGAAATTCATTCCTGGTGGTATAAAATTGAAAAAAAAAACTCCATTTCAAATAGAATGTGTTACATTCAAATGTCCAAATAAATAACAAAGGGCATCAGAGAGTGATCTCTAAAAATGTTTTATTTACAGCGATTTAATGTGCGCAAAACGTTTTGGGAATGTTCTGTTGTGTCTATGAAAAGGCTATAAAAAAAAGTTATTTTTGTGACATCCCAGGGACATCCTGAAAATCGCCACTCTCGGGGGACATTGACTGTTCTATAAAAGTTCTATTCATGTTTATACAGAACATCGCAGTGGATGTTCAATGTCTCAAAATCACGTACTTTTAACATCTCTGAGATGTTTTTGTGCTCGCTGGGAAGTTGTCGATAATTGAAAATTATGAACATTGTTTTTTCTCATTAATCACCTGAATAACCCTGAATGGGGTGGGTGTAATACAAAACTAGATATAATAATAGATAATATATCATTAATTGAATGAATAAAAAACTTTATATTGAAATTTTCGTTTGTTTAACAAACCGTATACGAATAAAAAGACAAGCGGCGGCACGTATTATGCAACCTTTCACAAATATACCTAAGCAATAATCGATTCCTCTGTATATGGAAATGTTTTTGCAATCCAATGCCGGCGCCATTAAATAAGGGAATAATTTTGATTATCTTAAGATTGACATGGCTATTATATATTAGCATAAACAGATTCGAGTTTTCTCAATCTAATTGGATTATTTGTTAATAGGCAATTCAGACGTTCTTTTTTTCGACCTAACCATTTAGAAATCGATGTTAGAAGTTCCACACATCATAAGAAAATCACATCTGTTTTATTCAGTCTCAAATAAAAAACTTGATGCGAGTGTATCCTTATTCGGCAACTTCAATCTACATTGTATTCGGCATGAAATGTCATTGCAGCAATCTTCTTACGAGTTGACTTACTTTTTTGCAATGAATCACCAGATTCGTCATCTGTCCTACTTTAACTTTCATACTTTGGAAAACATCTTTGCATTATTTCAGAGAAATAAGTACCTATATATACATAAAATGTAATGTAACTACATTCAGTGGCGTAGGCTAAGGATTGTTTTGGGACTCAAATGGCGTGATATCTCCGATTTTCAACTCAACTTGAACGCTATTTTGTGTAAGTTCCGACAAACCTGATAACGTTATGAAAATTGGAAGGTACGCTAATTATTCAGATCAGTTAATTCACGAATATTCATTCAATCAAATCAATCAATCAAAATATACTTTATTGTCAGAAGATTTTGCATCCCATAGACAAAGATTTGTAGGTATAAATATAAACATAACTAAGGGTGTATAGATAAAAACTAATAAATTAGACAAAATTTGAATATAACAATTACAGATACAGTAAAAATAAAATAGAATACACGTAATTTTAAAATGATTCATTATAATACTCATGTAGGCTATATAGGGTCTATCAGCTAGCAAGTTTCTCACTGCTTTCTTGAATTGTACGTTGGTCAGATTTGCAGACCTTATATCTACTGGTAAGTGATTGAATAACTTTCCACCATTATAAAAAATGGAATCCTTGATTAATGTTGAGTTGGGCATGGGAAGTCTGATATTACATATACTATTACGAGTAGCATAAGGAGAAGAAACAAAGTCGAACTCCGTTTTATGTTTGTACACCAAGCATACGGTTTCAAGAATAAACAGTGCAACGACAGTTAAAATCTTATTGGCCGCAAAATAATTTCTGCAGGGTTCCCTAGGTTTAACTTTACAGAGACACCTTACAGCCCTTTTCTGCAATATCAACACAGAAGTGCGAAGGGTTGCACTGCATGATCCCCAAAAAGGTATTCCATATCTTATTTAGGAGTCAATTAAAGCGTAGTAAACCGTTTTTGCTGTGTGAAACCCAGCTCATTAGAAACCACCCTCACTGCATAACATCTGGAGGCAATTTTACTCTTAAGTTGTCTGACGTGTTCGTCAAATTTAAGCCTATTATCAATAACTACACCAAGAAATTTTGTGTTAAGTTTGTTTTCCAAAATATCATTGTCTATTGAGAGTTCATTTAGCAGACATTTAAATGTTATTATATTTGTTTTGGAGATATTCAAGGATAATAAATTAGCATCACACCAATTTTTCACCTTTTTTAAATCAGATGATATCTTTTTATGTAGCTCTGCTGGGTTCTTTTCCTTCCACAATATTGTTGTTACAAAGAATCTAGAAAATATACATCTATATTTAATTAATGAAATTGAATATGTCCTACCTGAAAAAGGCTAGAAAGCGGCGTTACTTTACATACCGAATGGCTGATAATTGCAGGATTTGAGTGCCTGGCTTTTTTAGCGTCACACGTTATTATACTGAGAAAGAAGGGAAATTAAGTTTGGCCACACTGCCCGCCGTAGTCCGCTGACATTTCAACTTCTCATTCGGCAGCTAATGTAACGTAAGACCACTCACAGTACGCTTTCGAATTTGAATAATTGTTTGATTTTCATGGCCCGATTCTGAAGCTGTTATTTATTCTCTTTGGAATATTATTTCGACTATTAATTTATACAAATGCATCTCTACAATTAACAATTTTTAGTAAATTTTTCGTACCTTCGATCAATTATTAACCTCCAGACTTCTCTTATAATACTTATTTATGTACCAAGGGTATTGTAGATCTTTATGCCCTGAGGGCGACGATCTTACAAACCTGAGGGCCTTTGACCCGAGGGTTTTGCAAGTCGCCCGAGGGCATACACATTATTAATACCCGCGGTGCATACAAACTTTGATGTCATACTAGTTCGTTATTGCAACCACAATATAAATATTTAGAAACATTCAAAAATTCAATTTGAGCGAAGCGAGCGCGTTATTGTTCGAGACCATTAATCGACATTTTAATATACGAGTTGATTACAAAAAAAATCGATCGCCCTCGTTCCTGGGGTCAACATGAAATTTTCGATATCCATTTGCTTCAACTAGGAGGAAACTTTCAATATTTGGATTTTAAAATACATTAATTTGACAGCGCCAAGGTAATATGATTTGACATTTGAATAGAGTTTGAATTTGTGTATCTTTAGTTGCCTATACCAGAATGATGCATCAATAGAGAAATCGACCATTAATAGGTTATTAATGGTCGATTTCGATGTATGTTTGGTTGCATATATCACAATTATGCATTAATACAGAAATTTAACGTTAATAGGGGTCATTAACGAACGAATGTTCGAGATCATTAAACGCCATTTTAATATACGAGTTGATTACAAATTGTTTCCGTCGACCTCGTTCCTGGGCTCAACTGGAAATTTTCGATATTAATTTGCTTCAACTGGGAGGAAACTTACAATATTTAGATTTTAAAATACATACATTTGACAGCGCGAAGGTAATATAATTTGACATTTGAAAAGTATTTGAATTCGTGTATATGTTTAGTTGCCTCTATACCACAATGATGCATTAATAGAGAAATCGACCATTAATAGGATATTAATGGTCGATTTCGGTGTATGATTGGCTGCATCACAATTATGCATTAATAGGGGTCATTAACGATCGATTTAGTGTAGATTAAACAGACTCGTTGATACGAGGTCGCCGAAAAAAATTATTAAAAAGTTAATAATGAAAAAAAAGTTGCTGTGTCTTTATGCCTGCGCGGGCCACTAAGTGCATACGGAGTGTTATGAATGTTCTGACATGGGGACCGCGAACGATTGTCGCTCACAATCTAAGTACTTCTGCATGGAATAGGAGCTCAGGTTTTAACGTCTAGTTTGCAACATCCAATACCTGGGTGTCAATTCTTGAAATCGCTGTAAATTTTTCTCCAGAGAATTATTTCACACTTTCAAATTATCTTGGGAAATATGAAACATAGAATAGTTATTCTTGGGCGGTAGAATTTATATTTGAACCAATATATTCTTAGAAAGCGACAGGTTTTATTGTTACCCCTGTAAATTATGAATTTGAATGTGGGAGATGTATTTGTTTGAATTCTTGTACTGATTTGACGAATTTTGAAATGGCAAAGCGAACTTCTCTATGAGTGAGAAACAAAAAACTCCTTTTATAGATATTATTGAAAATGATGAAGCACTAAAAAAGACAAAGTTACCAATACATTCACCCATAAGGCAGCAAAAGATCGCTGGGACAGCATTGCTGTACAATTGAATGCAATTCCCGGTGCAAATAAAACTGGAATTATATGGAGAAAGGTATGTATCTTATATCGAATATGCAGCATTCATTGATATTTTTCCACTTAGACATGGAAGGATTTGAAAAAAAAACCATAATAATAAGAAAAATTCAGAATGGAAACAACACAGTTTATGCACAGGTGGTGGCCCACTCTTACCCAATGTAATATTGTCAAGTTCGGAAAAGAAATTGATGAACATACTTGCTGAAACACCAGATATCTCAGAATCGATTGTGAGTGAAGTAAGTAAATGATTTGGTTATTCTATATAGTTAATTTTCTAGTGGAATTATATGATTTCATTATTTATAGGTAGAACCTGAAAATATTATATCCATGCCTGGAAGTAAAACAGACCAGCCCACACCAAGAGGTGGTGGATGTGGGGAGCGGAGAGAAAACAAAATAATGTGATCATAATTACGCTAGGAAAAAAACACTTAGGAAGGATTCCTTTAAAAAATGTAGGAATACTTTCTACAAGTTTTCACTAGGAGAAATATAAAAATCAGGAAAATGCAAGAAGGAACGTTCATTATCAATAATATGACCAACAGGAGAGAGCAGCTTATGGGAATTCATTCGCGTGAATTTATTAGTAAATTTGCCTTTCATCATTATTTTCAATAATATCTCTATCTGAAGAGTTTTTTGTTTATCGCTCACAAAATTTATCTTTGTGATTTCAAAATTCGTATCAGTACGAGAATTCTAACCGATAAACCCTCACATTCAAATTCATAATTTACAGGGTAACAATAAAACCTGTCGTTTTCTGAGAATGTGATTGGTTAAAATATAAATTCTACAGAAATCATACTCGATATAGGACGTCACTTATATAGTTTCTCTTGGAAACACGCTCCTAACTCGTCCAAGAATAACTATTCCTACGTTTCATATTTCCCAAAAGAATTTGACAGTATGAAATAATTCTCTGGAGAAAAATTTCCTGCGATTTCAAGAATTGAGCCCCTGAAATAAGTGTCAAGAATAGCCAAATCAGTATTGAGAGAAAATGACGTCAGTTTCTCTAGAGAATATTTTCCTGCAAATTCAAGAATTGGGTCCTATCTGGACGTATATTTCATGATTGCAGGTTGTTTTGTGAATTCACTCAATTTATCCGTTTTTTATCCGATTGACGTATATTTCATGATTGCAGGTTGTTTTGTGAATTTACTCAAATTATCCGTTTTTTACCCGATTTTCAGCAGGGTTTGAAAATTATCCGCCACCAACCCAAATTATCCGCAAATCGGATAATTATCTGTTAACTTACAACACTGTATATTTGGAAGGAGTAGAACGGGGATGATTTGTGGCGTCATCTGGTAGAGGTATCGAATATGAGTCTAAGAAAAATTACAGAAGAAGATAAAATAAACACATATGCATATTTGTCAAAAAAATTTCAAAACAAATATATTTTCAAATATTTTATGTTAAAGTTGAAAGTGTATTGAGACTTGAGACAAACTATAATGCTTACTGAATTACTCCTCTCTACAGAGTAATGGAATGCAAGTTTTTGGTTATATTGTTGCTTATAGCATGTTTTGGGAACATATCACCGGACGAGGTGAAGATAACTACCTTGAGCTCTTTAAATTAATGTAATTTAAATTGCATTTTTCCAGAAAATTAATCAATCCAGCTTGGAAGTTGTGCAGGAGAAAGACGAACGGTTATTGATATTCTCAACATTGGATGGAACGTTGACTGCTATTGAACAGCAAACTGGAAACGTAAAATGGAAAGTGAAAGAGAGTATGTTTTCACTACTGATCCAATAAATAGAAACGAAATTTTACCAAAATCTAACAAAAACTATAAATCAGCTGAAATTCTGGATTCAGGTAGTTAAATGTATGACTTATCCATCAAGCAACTCTTTACCATGCCACGGCCCTAAAAATAACAAAAATCCACAAACTTTTCTGTTGTAACTGCATACTGATATTGATTATACCGACTTTTTTCCAAAATTATTGAAGTTATATTGAAACAACTGCTTTCTTATTTTGAGAATAACAATCAAAATGGTTTCTGGAAAAATCTCTTAACCATTAATGCTGTCTCTAAAATTGTCAATTGTCTAAAATTGGCTTTGAAAATGGCTGTATAAGTCTATAACGATGTGTGATCTGACCAAAGCCTTCAATTGTGTCTCTCACCAAATACTTTTAGAGAAACTGTGGTATTATGGAATCCGTGGAGTCATATCAGCCCTCATTGTGTCATATCTCTCAAACCGGCACCAACAAGTAGACAACGATAGTTCCTTACCTTCCTTCCAGTTGATTCGACATGGGGTTCCTCAAAGATCTGTCTTGGTTCCACTACTATTTATAATTTACATAAATGACTTGGATGAATATTTAAGACCAGATAAATGTATTTTATTTGCGGATGATTAGATTAGATTAGATTTGTACAGGGCTAATGGGCTAGGAGCCTCTTCACTGTGACCTTTGCAGATCTATTGTGAATGCCCTCATGTTATGTTAGAGTTCCCTGTCTAGGCCCGTCCTTGTTACCAGACTCCATAGGCAATACCTTGAGTCCTCCATATATTGGAGGGGGTTGTGGTTTTTTCTCCCCTATCGTTGAAAACCTTAGCCTTGTAAGGCCTTCACAGTAGCACAGTATGTGCATGAGGTTTTCTCCTCCTCCTGGCAGAACCTACATGTGGTTGTGTCTGCCAGTCCGATGTTATTCATGGGTTTGTTGAGTCTACAGTGCCCTGTCAGGAGCCCAACCATAATCCTGGTTGATCTCCTATTCTGGCTTAGCAGGTACTCTGTGAATTTTGGCGATGGTTCCTTGATGAACTCTGTCTCATGACCGGCGACTTGTTCCACCATTCTTGAGATTGCTCTTTCAACCAAGTACTGTTTTGTGTTGTTCGCAGTGCTTTCGCTATGCCACAAAAAGGTTAGGGGCCAATTGGGGCACGTCGTGCCCTTGTGGCCTATGTGGCCTGGCACCCAAGTCAGAGATAGCCTACCTTTTGTAGGGTTTCCAAGCAGTAGGGTTTCCAAGCAGTCCCAGACAAGTTTGGAGTTAACTTGCATGGAGCTGATTGCTTTAATAGCCGCTTGGCTGTCAGAGTATATGGCAATGGTCTTTTCCTTAAACTCTTGCCTTAGTAACTCCTCTGCGCAGTGATGTATTGCTGCATCTTCTGCCTGAAATATCGTCACATGTTTGCTTAAGCTCAGTGATACTTCCCTCTTAGTATCAGCCAATAAGGGCAGAAACTTAACTGAAAAATTCGAAAATATAAAATCTCACACTGAACAATGGTTTTCATCTAATAATCTTATAAATATTGAGAAAACACAAAATATTATCAAAATGGACCCTAAACTTATTTATTCTATTGATTCAAAAAGATTTTCGATGGATTTCTCTTCAGTATTGACTGTCAAAGAGATAGATGAACGATCATTGACGAATGAAAATCTCCCTCTAAAGATAAAAATGGAACCATACTTGTGTACATTTTATAATGTTGGTCAAGTTAAATTTAAATTCCCAATAGGCAATAGAAACTAAAAAGTGAACAAAAACTGTGTCAAATTACTAAACAAGCAGAAATTTTCACCGGAAGTATCTATCTTCAAAGATATAGATATATATTAAGCATATTTTATCAGATGTAGTAACACCATTACATGACATGGCGATTGTAACATAAATGTTACATTTGTAACAGATAAAACAATGCTAACTGCGAGGAGATGACAACATGAAAAGAAGAAATAGTGCCATGTGTTTAGAACAAGACACATGCATGTGTTCCGGAGCAGCTCCGTAAGACTGCCACTGATTTTATACTTGAGTTCACCGGCCTTCTCCTTTTTTCCTGTAACAATAGCCCCATCCCTATGGCATACAATTGTTTCCATTTATCCTATACCTGAAGATCCTTGAAAACTACTTGGTAAAATAGTTAGAAACGTAAAAGTTATGGATACTTTCTGGAAAAAAGTCAGATTCTGTACATATCTCCAGGAATTTAGAATAATTAAAAAAGTACAATACGTATTCAAAAAATTCGAATGCCATTTGAGAGGCCATATACTTATAAACCAGCCAATTATTTTTCTTTAAGATTAAATCATCAAATGTACAACAAAATTTAAGGTTACTCTTTATCAAGAAAAATACCCCCGAATTACATGTCAAAATACTTTTTTCCAACAAAACCGAGAGTAATACAGTTGGATATGGCTAATATATCCACCCTGAGGAGTACAAAGCCCCAAGGATTCAATGTGGCAATTTATTTATTTCACGGGATAACCCAATTTACAACAAATAGCAAACATTAGATAAGATAAAATTTAGATTAACCTAGTTTACTACTACTAATACATATTCACTAAAATTGAATAATGATGGTTTTAAAATAACAAAAAACAAAAACAATAAAACGGATAGATTCTTAAGCACCAACATCTTTCAAGACCTTTCTAATATTACATAAATCAAGGCTAGGAGAATACCTGTTGAAAGATATTTTGATTCTATTAAGAGGGTAGGCATAATTGGTTGTATGGGGTGAAACAGTGAATATTCCAGGAGTGCGAGTATTATAAGCTGTAATTTTCAGTGCAATAGTCTCAAGTAGTTTAGAGCAGTTGATGTTACCTGAGATCAATTTCTGAATGAATACTATGTATGTGACACATCTTCTGTGAGAAAGTGATTGAATGTTCAGTAGTTCCTCAAGCTCAGCAGATACATATTCTCTAGTTAGTCCCAATTTATATGCACAGCATCTCGAGAATTTTTCTTGGACTCTTTCAATTTGTCATACATAACACACATAGTGTGGGGACCATACAATTGAACCATATTCAAGAATAGATCTTCCTTTAGTACCAGAGTCCGATGTTCTAGCAAGCATAAAAAAACTAAAACCAAAAAAGTCAACTGGCACAGACATATACCTGCCTATATTTACAAAGGTCTAGCAGTGTTTTTAGTTAAGCCTTTAGTGCACATCTTCAACTTATCAATATCAAGCAAGCAATTTCCTAGTGCACTAAAAATAGCTCATGGCACGCCTATTTATAAAAAAAAACGGCAACTTAAATGAAATTAACAACTATAGAGCAATAAACATAATTAACGTAATGGCAAACATTTTTGGACAAATTGTATGTACCAACTTAACAAGCGCTCTAAAACCAAATATATCTATATTTCAGCATGGTTTTGTCACTGATAAATCTACAGTCTCAAACCTTTGCATATTGTCAGAAGCCTCCGAAGCAATAAAAAACAAAAAGCAACCGGATGTCATCTATACAGACTGTGAGAAAGCCTTTGACAAGGTTGACCACGGCTGCTCCTAGATCGACTAGTTGCCATGGGAATATCACACTCCACTTTTCTGTTTTTAAAATCATATCTGTTGAACTGGGCCCTCACGGTGAAGATAGGCAAAAATACTTCAAACAAGTATACAGCTACCTTAGGTGTACCGCAAGGTAGTACCTTAGGGCTACTTTTAGTTACATAGTATATTAACTCCCTGCCCGATTGCCTTTCTGAATCTATGGGACTGCTCTTTGCTGATGATTTTAAACTTTTCAAAATAATATCTTCTCCCCAAGACTGCCTTTTACTACCGACAGACATAAAAAATATTAGTCGTTGGTTCAAAGACAATAAAAGGTCAATAAACATAAAAAAATGCTCTGTAGTGATCTTTACACGGAAAACTAACATCATTGAACATACCTATAACATAGACGGGGTCGAGTTGGAACAAAGGAGTGAAATCAAAGATCTGGGAGTTATCTTTCAGAGCGATATGAAGTTCAATTCGCACTACATCAAGACGGTCCATAGAGCATTTACATTTTTAGGTTTCATCATTAGAAATAGCAAGTCCTTCGAACTGGGAACAATTATCAAGCTCTATCATGCCTTAGTGAGACCACATCTGGAATATGCAGCACAAATCTGGATGCCTTCAGCCCAAACACACATAGACCGCAATTGAGAAAGTACAAAAGAGGTTCTTAAGATACCTTTATGTCAGAAAAAATAACACATACCCATATATGGTCTCATATAGGTGCATGCTAGATAGCTTCGATTTCAAGAGTTTGTTGGATAGAAGAAATAAACAGACGGTGTTATTTGTATATCATCTTTTTAATTACACAAAATACAAAGACTGTGACCTAATCAAGTACATATACATAAACTTCCCTAAAATCAATTTAAGAATTTTAAATTATGATGTATTCAAAACAGATCCAGGCAGTATATCACCAATAAACAAAATGTTATTGATATGCAATCAATCACTCAAGCAAGCACACATAGATTTATTCAACACAAACCTGAAAGAACTACAAAAAATCTGACTGTGTTTGCTTTATTTAGCTTAGTTTACGTATAGTCTGTATAGTTGTTTGTTATTTTTGTTTTGCTATATTTGTTATTTTTTATATATATATATATATATATATATATATATATATATATAAAGAAAGAGGAGAGGTAGTCTTTGCTGACTAGTTAGGAAAAAGTCTGAGAAATTCTTTGGGACAGCAGCAAACGCAAATGTACTCTTATAACATTATATTTCCAATATTTCGACAATGAATATTGTCATCATCAGGGAGAATGTTAGTGAGAATGGTCGTTTTTCGGTGAAATACAAAAAGATGTAAAAGACAGCATTAAAACATGTAAAAATCAGTGAATTGTGCTTTTAAGATGATTTACAAAAATATGTAAAAGTCAACAATTAAAACATGTAAAAACATAACCAAAGAAAGTTCACCACAATGGTTTTCGGCTTTTAATAAATTTACCAGTAATGTTTTGTGTTACAAATATTATTTCATAAATCTAATTGTTGCTCCAAATATAATGTTATAAGAGTACATTTGCGTTTGCTGCTGTCCCAAAGAATTTCTCAGACTATATATATATATATATATATATATATATATATACATTATTTCTTTCCCCACTACCATTACTTGTGATTACCAATTGGTGTTTGTAATGAGAATAATAAATAAATAAATAAACATGTGAACAGTATAGTATTTCCAAGGTATTGTAATTGAAGTCTTTGCATATCCTGACAGTAAAACCCAACATTTTATAGGTTTGGTTGTGAT
Source organism: Gonioctena quinquepunctata (assembly GCA_018342105.1). Taxonomy (NCBI): domain Eukaryota; kingdom Metazoa; phylum Arthropoda; class Insecta; order Coleoptera; family Chrysomelidae; genus Gonioctena; species Gonioctena quinquepunctata. The sequence continues at coordinate 94,188 of JAFIRS010003275.1, read as the reverse complement.
TTCATTAATGTGTTGATCAAATGTCAGTTTGATATCAATTTTTATTCCCAAATCCTTGATTTCATTGACACTGATAGTGGATTTGATATGGAAATTGATAAATGTTTTCACTCGCCAAAAAGATATGGCAAAACACTTTTTTCATTAAGATCATCTTATTGAGTCTACACCAATATATTTGAATTATCTATATCCTCTTGTAAGAGATTAGCATCAAATAAGTTCACAGGACGGAATAATTTTGGGTCGTCAGCAAATAACAAAAATTGAGAATTACAGATTGATGAATAAGTTGAAGAGCATTGGTCCAGAATGTGACCCCTGTGGTACACCTGAGGATACCTTTATCACTTGTGTCCTTCCATTCAGGAAGCTATTGAACCAATTGAGCAACGGTCCACTGAAACCAGGAGACATTAACTTAGATGCTAGGATATCATGGTTGATTCTATCAAAGGCCTTTGAGAAGTCTGTGTAGATAGAGTCAACCTGAGATTTATTCTCGAATTTTGAAAGAATATAGTCTTGATACAGTAATAGGTTGGTAATTTATCAACCAAAATGTGTACTCACTCACTTACATTTGATCGGAAATCTTTGAACACATTTTTATTATGAATGGATTTGGTATGAACTTCGAAACTGGTCCCATTTGAAAGATGGGAGATTTTTCTACATTTGATGTGCTTTGGATTTTTTTAAGCAGCTCTTAGTAGCGAGGAACATCTACTGACTAGCTCGGTTATACAAAAATTGGGGCCATTTTTCGTTCCCACGCAATTTCAACCGGGCGTTACAAGTGGAAAAATCGCGTTTATCTCCCTAACGACATTGTTAAAGCCGGCCATATACAGGGTGTTATGAATTAACAAAACACACCTGCAACACCAAATTTGTTGTTAGATTGAGAAAACAAGCATCAAGAGCATCGACTGTCTGAGGATGGTCGAACTGAGATTATTTCACTGGAGCGGTCTATAGGAAATATATCTTTCTCTCTTTACTTGGGCGTTGAGTTGTTTATCCAGGAAGTACGTACCGTTTTCAGAAACATAAAAAAAAATTATAATGCACTCATAAAAATATTAAGAATATACATATATATTTTATAAAAGTTAACAATCTCATCCGTTCTACATACGGATAAGAAGATACAATATTCTATGAATATAGTGTAGTTACTTGAAGTTATTTTTTTATCAGTCTACAAATTATATAGATTGACTAAAAACAATAGTGACATCAATTGTCAAAAACGACTGGAAATAATTATCTTTTGAAAGCTTAGGGTACATAAGATTATAGAGATACAGTTAAAGACACATTCACATTATAAAGGATTCAATTTGCCCAAAACATAAAGACAGAAAACATGTATGAACTTACGCTAAATCAGCAGGGTCAACACTTATTCACTGGAGACGGCTTTTAAACGACAAATAGTTTAATTTCATTATTATTTTGATTAATCCTGCTGAAATTGTTTATTTTATTTTCACTTCGCACTGTATATTAGATTATCGATGTATGGATACGGTTTTCTATGAGGTCATGAACTTTTGATTTGAGGTTTTTCGTTGACTTATCTCGTACTTGAAGCGTTGATAAATAATAGGTAATTTTGGAAAAAATACTGGTTTACTCGTGAATTCACTTGGTTACTGTCATTACTCGGATTAACTTGAATTGAATATAATTTCTCTTAATGGCTACTTAAGTTCATTGCCTGACGAGTATATTCGTACTCTTCTTATCTTTATTTCACTATGTTGTAATCGAATGAAAATCTAACCTCATTTTGAGAGTACATGTTCTTCGTTTCACTTCTGAACACCGAGAGAGAGTTGGTCCGAAAAGTCGCGCTCTTTTATAATCCGCTACCCGATCACGTGATGGCTTTGATCCTCGCGGGTAAAAATTCCTGATATCATAATTATCTTCACCCTGTCATAATAAATCAGCGGCTTGATAATTAATGGCTTGCTATTGGATGGATGGATAAAGATGAAGAATTTATGTCTTTCTCGGTTGAGTTACATTATTGGGCTGTCATAACATACGAGTTATAGAGTGTTCCTTTGCTCGTTAATTTTCTTAGATATGCCTATCAGCAGAAGAAATGAGCTATTTATGACCTATTTGTAAAAGAGGTGATTTTTGCATTTCCTTGTCTGAACAGATGATGAAGTATTTTGAACGGGCATGTGCCTATCAGTTTTAGTCGCGTATTTGACTTTAGAATTTATTTCCATTCCTATTGAATTTGTTTTCTGGCTATAACGTTCATATTAAGTAATATCGTGTTGTTTCTCATGAATGAAAGTTTTTCTGTAATTATGGGGCATGACAACATGATTTTCTCAAAATTTCTTGGAACTATTTTTGTAGAAAAAATGACTAGCTACAGCTTTTACATGACAAATTTTTCTTATCTCGAATACTTCTGTAGTTATAGCTTAAAATATGAAAATTCGGAGAGTTTTTTGTTTATTTTTTATTTTTAGCGGCCTGGCATAGTACAGAATTGCTCAATGTGGATACTTCATACCTTCGAATTCCTGAATACAGAATTTCTGTTCATTGGACTATACATGCTACTTGAAGCACTACATTTAAGTACAAGTTTTTTGTTGCAAAAATTGCAAAATTTTAATTATGATCTCAAATATATTTTTTTTCAGAGCCCATTGTTCAAGTGCCATTAAATATTTCAAATGCAATCATTCCCATTTTCCTCCCAGATCCAAAAGATGGGTCACTGTATTTAATCGGAGATATGAGAGAACCTTTCAAGAAATTGCCATTTACAATCCCGCAGTTGGTGTCTTCATCTCCCTGTAGGAGTTCTGATGGGATATTATATACTGGTAAGACATTTTAATTAGTGAAATGTGAATTGCTAACTGTTGAATTCTATTTTATATTGTATGGGAAGTAACATATTTTTTCATATAGGCAAGAAGAAGGACACTTGGTTCAAATTGGACCCAACTAGTGGTAGAAAACAGCAGATATTAGGTTGGGAGGATGACTATAATAGTCCTACTTGTCCTATCCTTGACACAGATTTATCCATTTATATTGGTAGGTCTCAGTATAATTTGAGGATGGTGGATGGGAAAACAACAAAACACAAATGGAATATTACATTTTATGATTACACTGCAAAACCTATGACTAAAGAAGAACTGAGCAGATATGGTAGGTGACTAAATATATTTCAAATAAATATCGGTTTCTCAGAAAGTGTGCATTTATATTTGAAAATCTCCTCGTTCAAACTGGACGTATTTGGGAAACATTTTTGGCTTTCTACTTGTCATATTGTGTAAAAAAAAAAATTTGAAAAAACTCTTGTATGCGGAAATCACAAATAATCAATTTGTTCAGCTACACAAGGATTTTTGAAAAAACGGCATTTTACATTAAAAACAATCCATTCCTTTCCAGTATTTTTTTATTGGTGTCATAAATAATAAATTAACACATAATACTCTAAAGTTCACTCAGAAAGTTTGTGAAAACAAATAGTTTTTACATTTAAAATCTACATAAAATAATAATAAATCTTCTTTATTTCAATCCATGAATCCATGAAATTGACCAAATGTCAATCATAAAAAATCATGTTTAACCCATGAAAACAATTGGACCAAGGAATTCCTACCACCTTCAGCTTGTCTCGTTCTCTAGGAACACCGGACCACTGTTTACATGAACAAAGGGGGACACTCTAAATTAATTTGGCTAATATTTATATCCAAGTTGCATGCAATCCTAACGATTAAGAAGGAGAACACAACCTAACTTGGCTAACATTTATGTGCAAGTTGCTCGGTAATACAATCACTAGATGAAGATAAATAACAGGGGGATACAACATAACATAACTTGCCCTTGGTGTATAATCACTGCCTAACATAGAAGGGGCGCACACCTAATCCAACACTGCTATATATGTTGATTGCAATCCAACCGTTATCTATTGTTCGCAACTAAAACCCATCAATATCGTGAGATTGCTTCGCTTGCCTTTGAGACAATACAATACCAGAATGAACCATTTGACATGTCAATATTTATTTCAGATCCTAACGAAAGAAGCCTACATTATTTAAGGTATATCATACATTACAGAAGTCTGACACACCTCATAGCAAACTAATTTCAAAGAATACGAAAAATATCTCCTTCCTCAAGACAGCTCACTTGGTGTATATCACTGCTAACATAGAAGGGGGGCACAACTAATCCAACATTGCTATATATGTTGATTGCAATCCAACCGTTGTCTATTGTTCGCAACTAAAACCCATCAATATCTCCTTCCTCAAGACGGCTCACTACTACTAACTATACACTACATATATTTATTAACTACCAATATTGATAACACTCCATAAGAAACTGTGTAAACAAAGTCAAGTTACGAAAATCCGAATGTCCTTTTTCATGCGGGCGCTTGAAAACTTCTGTTGATGCGCAACTTTTGAATTATGACTCATGACATATATATTTAAGGTTAGGTTATTTATTCGACATTTTCACCAGAATACCAAACGACACGTGAAAAGAAATGTCACAATTTTGTGGTTGTGTAACCATAGAAGCTTTCTTTTTGGAGGTTCGTGCACCGGAGCTGTACCGAGTTTGTTGCACCTGAGCTACTCCCAAATAAAACGCATTTTAAGGAGTGTATTACGATAAACATATTGCACATGCGCACGAGGTTTCATTTTGTTCAGGAGTTTGCATTTATTTCGAAGAATTTTAGAAATCTTAATAATTGATAAATATTATTTCGATATTTGTTGAAAAAAAATCTATAAAATTCCAGACAATATACTAGGGTCTGAATTTTGGTCACACCTGATAGAGCCCGATCATAATCCTCTTTGCTGTCGAAAATATCATACATATTTTTCTCTTAATCATTTATTTGTAACTCTTTATTTTCAGTCACACCATGTATTTTATTTTGTAAGTGATTCTACCAGATATTATTACATTATTTACATTGGTTGTTGCAATATGTGTATGCTAGACAAACATAAACATTATACATAACCAAAAAGGGCTTGTTGCACCAAGTTCTTGGTAGGTTCAAGAGGGGGCAGGGGAATGTTGCTTCGGGGCTTCAAGCACGACAAAAGAACGGGTCGGGGTCTGTGTTTCGTGCCCCGGTGCAGCTCCGGTGCTACATACATGGCCAAAAAGAAAGCTGTATATATTGAGAATTTACAACAAATGAAATAAGCTTGTCATACCTCAACATTTTTCTATGTCAAATAATGACTACTAGAAGGAGATGAAAGATCTAAATCGCGTCTTTGATAAAAAAGTATTTTTTTCTTGGCGCATGCGCTTTTACTTTAAAAATCGATGTCCAATTGTTTTGGCTTCATTATTATCAATATTTGAAGTTGATAAATATATGATTCAGTAGGTGTATGTTGGTCGAATAGTTGAGTCGAGATGCCATTAGCAGATGGTCTTTTCCATTTGGTTGATGAAATCTCAACTAATCTCTAATAAATGGATACATTTTGATTGTCTCATTCGGGTTTACAGACAATAATCATCTGACCTACCCTGTACTGATGAGGGGCAAATGTCTCGAAACTAGTCTACAGGTGGTCATCCCGAGTGAGGTGGTTAATATTTATCCATTTGTCAACAAGCCTTTGCAACCTTGTAAAAGGTTGCACGATTATCCATAGGATGTAATCCAAGGAATTAGCTAGGAAAGTAGTTGTTTTCTGATGGATTACTTTGTGTGTCAAGCTTCTAAACTTGTTATTCCTAGTATATGTCAATATACAGCATATACTTGTTTTTTCTGCCTTTAATGCAATACACGATATCAGGATTTTCCAATATTTCATGCTTACAAAGGCAGTGAAAAGCAGCATTTTCCGTGAAACACATTGAAAAAATCATATACTTCGCTAGTCAGACAGTCATATGGTTAATATCATTGCCTCAGAAAAATAAAATAAAAAACATGTGATAAAATATATATGGGCCAAACTAGCAGGAATTTAGCAGCACGCATTACCTCACACAAAAGTGACTGCAACCTGAATAAAAACAGTTGTGCACTTGCAGAACACACGATAAAACTTAATCACTTCTGTAATTTCAATAATCCAGCAATATTGGCGATAGAAAGAAACCAAGAAAATAGGAATTTTCTGGAAATGGTTCACATAAATAATCAACCGGCGTGCATGAATAAACGTTCTGACATGTCAAATTTGAGCGTAATCTATAGCTATGTGTTGAAAATGGACAACAAGAGCAGAGCCCTCCCTGATGATCCGTAAAATAAAACACCTTGCATCTTTTTCCAGTAGTGAGAAAAACAAATCGATAATAGATATTTGTACGAATTTAACTTTGTTTTCAATCTCTTTCTTTCATAGTCGAAGTAGACAGAGGTCTCATTGTTCCTCGAAATATTATGTACCTATATAATAAAAGTGTTTGTGTTTTAGGGAATTGCATAGTTTTAATATTATGTGTGTCTCGCTATTTTTTATTTGTAACAGTCTCACGTTGGTAAGTTTCTTATATTTTTTGAAGTTCCTTTTGTGATTAGCAATTGTTTTCTTGTTTCTAGATGTCTTGAAAATGAAATAAAATAAATTTCGAAAGCTTGACAAATGACAGAGAGTACTCATTACATTGGCCTTCTGAACTGACTGCAACCTCAGGAGAGAGATAAAAAAAAATTCCATTTTTTCTCCTCTAATCCTCCTTTCGTAAATACTTTTCCAGTCAAGATACTATTTTTCTCATATATATATATATATATATATATATATATATATATATATATATATATATATATATATATATATATATATATCTGTCTATCATACGAGCGTCCATACGTTATCACATTCCATTCATTAGGGCGTCCACGGATATGCACTCACCATGTGAAAATTTGTCAGAAGACTCTAGATATGAAGAAAATCTCTCCCACAAAATTTGGGTGGGCGCTTTTTTGATGACCAAATGAAAATAAAGTATACGGCTGCCGTATATTATTGGTTGGCGGTTCTCACCGCTGGGAGCGCGGGAAGCTTCAACTCGTATACATTTTGTATACGATTGGTTCATATACTCAATAGAGTGCCGGGCGTCCTAAAGATACGGCAACAGTGCATTTCATAATAACTTCAGTCGAATAATATTGCATCAGAATTCAGGCTATTTATTTGCAGAAATTAGACAGTGCGGCTCACGATTCACCGTATGATTTTATGTCTGTGTTTCTTCTGCATAAAAATGGTTGACCGTTTATTCCCTGACGAATACGTGAGTTACGGAAATACGATAGTTGAATGTTGATATTCTCATACATACTTTTGATTTCAGTACCTCAGCCTCACATCTTCACACTCTTCCCAGAAAAGAAGGAGTAATTGGTTTTGCAAAAAGCCTTTGTGGCCGGTACCGGAGCTGATCCAGAGTACAAATGTATCTTCTTCGGATCAATCTCTTTTGCAGTCGAAGACTATTAATAAAGTTGAAAGTTGATAGTAGATAGTTGATAGTTGATGGTTGATAGTTGATAGTTGATAGTTGAAAGTTGGAATTTGAAAGTTGAGAGTTGAAAATTGAGAGTTGAAAGTTGAAAGAGTTGGGAGAATTGAGAAAATTGAGAAGTTGAGAAGTTGAGAGAGTTGAGAGAGTTGAGAGATTGAGAGAGTTGAAAAGTTGAAGAGTTGAGAAGTTGAGAGAGTTGAGGGATTTGAGGGAGTTGAGATAGTTAATAGAGTTGAGAGCGTTGAGAGAGTTGTGCGAGTTGAGAGAGTTGAGAGAGTTGAGAGAGTTGCGAGAGTTTAGAGAGTTGCGAGTGTTGAGAGTTGAGAGAGTTGAGGGAGTTGAGAGTTGGGAGTTGAGAGAATCAGTAACAGAAACACAATTAATTATGAGGGTTACATTCCAGGGTTAGGTTCGTAATGGAGAAATATTTTCCAAAATTCGAATCTTGAGGGGTCAAAAATACCCCCTGAATATTTGAATAATTTTCAACCATAAAACTGTCAATTCGAAATAAAAAGCCAAATACGCCCCTCTTGGTTTTGATTGGAAAACAAAGTGTGTCCGAATTTGTTAATACTTTGTAACTATACATGATTTCATTTCGAGAATTCATCAGGAAATCAATGAAAACAAATAGCATGTGGAGAATTCAAAGTTTTACTGATATGCGAATGGAACGATCCACATGCGTTGGTGGTGCGAGCGGCGCTTGCTGTTTTTGATGCCCATGATGAAAAACGGCATTCTCATAATTACCAGGTCATCAAAATGAGTAGGTTAGGTCCTTTTCGAGTGAAGCGATTACCACCCCTTCCACTTTTTTTATTTCTATTCTTTTCATAGCAGTCATATTTATGTTGATATATTCTGGTTTTTAGGTATTGTTTAGTTTGCCCTATACAACATTTCCCACATTCACAGGGAATACTATACATTACACATAAATCTGTTAATCTGGTATTTTATCTTTTAACTGCGTGAAAACTTTTCCTGCAGTTAAAAGATAAGATAACAGCTGAATGAGATTCATGTGTAATATATAGTATTCCATTAATATTTATGAATTTTGACATCAAAATCATAATCTCCGACTCCAAATACTTTCATCCATCTCCATCTTGGAGTCGCCATCTTGATTTCGTGGATTCTGTAGAAAAATTCATTTTCTTCGACCCCGAAAACCCCCACATACCCATTTTAAATCAAATCGGACGATAAACACAAATTTCGTCCGCATATTGTTTTTTTCTCTAATAAAAGAGCCATAATACATTGTCACGGAAACTATGAACACCTGTCAAATCTCACGTTAATCGGACAACTAGAAGGGGGTAGAATTTGACTTGTGAGATTTGATTACCCACATCGGGACAGGTAAAACTAAATAAAAGCTTGTTAAAATAAAAAATAAAATTAATTCTGATAAAGAAGTGAGTTGCATCGACCACGGTGGGTTATAAGCAACGTATGGTACAATTACTTTATCATGATAACTCGTATTTTCATTCAGTTCATATTATTGTCTGGAATTAGATTGTGTCAGTTATGTAAGGTTGGAGATATCAGAGCGGTCTCTTAGGAGGGATTTCATTTCTGGTTCCAATCAATAAAATAACTAAAATCCTTTTCAAAGACAAGCTTTTATTCAAATGCACTGAGAACTTCAAATGAATTGCTTAGGATATGTGACGCAGGTTAAAAGCTAAAAGCTTGTCTTTAAAAAGGTTTTTTATTAATTATTTTATTTTGTGCTTTTTAGTACTTGAGTACGCTTTAATCTATGCATTTATGTTGAAGCATCGTTATTATGAGGCATTTTTTTCCTGTATGTTCTGAGCTACCTAGTCCTCCAATGAGGAGACCATCTATAGATCAACTCATTCGCCATCTTCGAGTTGCCATCTTCAATTCATCAATTTTGATTAAAAATCAATAATCTTTGACTACATTCATAATCTCCGACCCCAAAAATCCCGACATACCAATTTTGAATCGAATCGACTCGTACACCATCTCGAATTTGTGAATTTTGATGGAAAATTCATAATCTTGACCCCGAAAACCTCCACATGCCCATTTTGAATAGAATTGGACCATAAACACAGAGATCATCGGCCATCTTGGAGCCGCCATTTTGATTTTATGTATTTTAAAGAAAAATTCATAATCTTCGACCCTGAAAATCCACATACCAATTTTGAATAGAATCGGACCATATCACAAAACTTGTCCGCTATCTTGAATTTTAGGATTTTGAGAAAAATTTAGGATTTCCGTCTCCGAAAGCCCCCAAATACCAATTTTGAATCGAATCGTTTTATAATCACAAAACTCGTCCGCCATCTTAAAGCCGCCATTTTGTTTTTTTCTCTAACAAAAATTTCATAACGCATTTTTACTGAAATAATTTCAGCTCAATTGGATGTCGGCAAGTGCTCCAAAAATGAATTACAAATTTTGTACCGGAAAGAATGACGGAATGACATACGAATGAAGCAAGTCAAATGAAAGCTTGTTATGAAAATAATTAAATAATTTAATAACATAAATTAATAAAACAAATTAACATAAAAAAAAAATGGAAAAGGATAACGCGGAGCTCATGAAATAATAAACTCACTCTATTGATGGTCACTTATATTGGCAACCCCGCACGACGCTCTAATGATTAAGAATAAATGACGGTATACACCAAGGACGCTCAACAGATTATGGGATGAAAGTGGGCCGTATATTGAGGACGCCCAGATGATATACTGATGAACGGACGCCCTAACGTTAGTAAAGTGAGAGATAATATATATAATTTTCAGTCATGGACGCTCCAAGCTTCATTTTTATATGGACGCTTCAATGATAGTAAGATGTATATATATATATATATATATATATATATATATATACAGTGTGACCCATTTTAATGGAAACACCCCCCTAAAATTTGAAGTTGTAAACAGATTTTAATAATATTTTTTTGAAATGTCAAGTACTAAAAGGTCTACCTTGGGACAAAATTTGAAATGTTTATTCCAATTTTCAGGGCATACTACGATATTTTTTCTTAGTCGAAAATCGAGATTTTTTATTAGCGATTTTTTTATTGAAAAAATCACTACGCCACTGGATTCAGAGTGCCTCTTAACAGATGTGTCCAAAATTTCATGAAAAAATATTCATTAATAACAAAGTTATGACTACTCAAAAATTCGAAAACTCACACAGCTAACAGTCACAAAAAACACCCTATATCAACAGATATAGCCATGAGAATATTTTTTTTATGATTTCAACAATAAAGTGCCGCAAGATGAAAAAAACAAATAGCGTAAATTTTTTTAATGAAAATAACGGAATTACATTCAAGTTTTCACGCAAATTAACTAAAACTAAGACCTAATTGATTTTTCAATTTAAATCTTAGTTGCCATGGAAATGATATTACAGTTTGACACTTGTGAAAGATTTAAATGTACTATTGTCAACAATATTCACCTTACAATTCTTCGAATTATTTTGTGTCATGGCTGCAAGATTGAGCGTAAGAGAGAAAATTGAAATTGTACGCCTTTCGGGAGATGACGTTAGAAGTGCTAGAGAGGTTTGTAGAGTATTTAATGAGAGACATCCAGATCGTCCTCGTATTAGCTGCGTGCACGTAAATAAAATAAATAAAATATTCAATGAAACTGGTGCAGTATCAAAATGATGTTAAAAGTAATCCTGTACAAAGACGAAACAGGAATGATCAAATCATTTTAGATTATTTCGGAAATAATCCTAATGCCAGTATAAGGAATGCCACCTTAGATTTGAATATTCCACGAGAAACTATTCGGAGATGTCTCAAGGCGAAGAATATTAAACCTTTCAAGCCAAAATTTTTACATACACTGCAAGAAGGCGACGAAGCAAGACGTCTGGAATATTGTTTATGGGCCCAAGGGGAATATTTAAACAATATAAATTTCCTACTAAATATTTTATATACCGACGAAGCCACTTTCGCTAAAACGCTAAAACCTCATATTATAAAAAAAATCGACCACAGTAAAGGTGGCAGTAAAATTATATTGAATAAAGTGAAGGAACTATCAGGTGCCAAAAAACAAAATAATATAAACCAAATACAACATGAACATAGAACGATTACAGATAGAGTTGAAATAGCAAACTTATTCAATGAACACTATACATTGCTAGGAAAAAAATTCGCAGATAAGATTAAGGCTCCACCACTGAAAGGAGCTCGGACACAGTCATCAATATTTCTTTCACCCGTAACACAAAATGAATTAATTGCAACTATAAACAACTTGAAGGACAAAAAAGCTCCCAGATCTGATGGAATAAGGGCCGAGCTACCGAAAGAAATCAGAAAAGAAATATCACAACCCCTCACGTTTTTAATAAATAAAATAATGGAATATGGAGAATGGCCTGAAGCACTCAAACTTGGAATAATAAAACCTCTATTCATATGTGGAAAAAATTATGAAATCCTCAATTACCGACCCATTACTCTAACCAGCAACATCGCAAAAATATTCGAAAAACTCTTAAAAATCAGAATAATAAGTTACCCTGATAAAAATAAACTTTTATCTGAAAAACAATTCGGATTCACCGAAGGAAAATCTATGATAGCCTGGACAGGAAGAAACACTCTCTAGCGGTTTTTCTGGATCTCGCAAAAGCCTTCGACACTGTTGACCATAAACAGCTTTTGAGGGATTTGCAAGATCTAGGATTCAGGGGAAATGTATATAAGTTATTTGAAAACTACCTGGGTAACAGAAAGCAATGTGTAATAATCGAAAATGCCCAGAGTGACGAAAGAACTGTACAATATGGGGTGCCGCAAGGGACAGTATTGGGGAAGGTATTTTTTATTATTTACATGAATAACATACTCACCTCACAAACCAACGGAGAAATCATTAGTTTTGCAGATGACCCGGCAATATTCTACAAAGACACATCCTGGGAAAACCTGAAAAAGAAAGTCGAAAGCGATATGAGTAATATTATAGATTGTTTCAATGAAAAAAATTAACAATGAACTTTGAAAAAACATCCTTTGCTTGTTACTCATCTCACCTCCCAGATTTCAATCACCTAGAAATAAAATATTATTCAGTTGAAGTCTTCAGAATTTGTTAAGTATTTGGGTGTCTACATTGACAAGCACATCCGATGGGATGTTCACATAAAAAAAAAACGTAGGTACTTTAAGGAGTATTATTTCTAAATTTCTATACTTTGAAGATATATTTTAAATACTCATCAAATGAAAATCCTTTACCACACATTAATAGAGACTAGATAGTCTCATGGAATCTTGGGTTGGGGAGGTGTTGCCAGCATTTACTTAACTTTTCTAGATAATTTACAGAAAAAATTCCTAAAGATTTGCTTCAATAAATGTCAAACGTATCCAACGACCTTGCTTTATTCTGAAAGTAAAATACTAAACCTCAGGCAAATCTACTTTCTACATGTAGCAATAGATCAATACAAAAACAAAAGTTGATTAAGAAATATTGACCACAATTATAATACCAGGGCAAAAAAAGAAAACATGATGCGCACTGAATATTCATCCAAAACTATTGGTCATATTATCAAGCACGAGAATATTCAACAATATTCCCAAGAATATCAAAAATTAAACCTCCATAGTATTATTCAAAACAGTACCTTCACGAAACAGAGAAAAAATAATACACAACCTGATAGACCCTAACAAAATTACGTGTGCTAATATCTATTGAGATAGAGGTAAACAGTACACTAATGGCCTTATGTCCCAATAATTGTAACTTTTAATATATTGTTCATTAAATATTAATATTAGTATTTTTTTTTTTTTTTTAAGGCCTTCAACTGCTATGGTTATTGGCTGTTGGATTCACAATTCGAGATATATGCCAATTTCTCGTATGAAGCTAAGGGTCTTCTGTGTCGCATTTCTGTCGTTGGCTAGACATTGTTTAAGGTCATTCGTTATTCCTATCCTTTGCCTTTGTTCTCGAAACTCTTCGCATCTGAGTATTAAATGCTCAACAGTCTTTCTCCTTTGACAAAATTCACATCTGGGTTGTCGTCACACTAAGCATAAAGCTATTCGTTAGCCTGGTATGACAAGACGGAGGCTGCGTTATAACCGCTTGTTCTCTCCTGGATTCAAATGGTGAGTATTGCCATGGTTTCACTGATGGTTTTACAGCTCTAAGCTTGGCCTCTGATCTATTCCATTCTATTTGCCATTTTTCCGATACCATTTCTTTCAAATGTATCTTCAGGTCATCCGGGAATGTCATCAATTTGTTCTTCATTCGCTGCTTCTCTTGCAACTCGGTCTACCATTTCATTTCCTGCGATGCCAATATGGCTGGGTATCCATATGAATTTTGGTGATTTTCCCTCAGTCCTTAACCATTTTATGCGAGAGAAAATTATCTGGATAAGAGGTTCTTCACTGAAAGGTTTCTTCAGTGCTTGTAGAGAGGATAATGAATCAGTACATATGAGGAAGTTGTTTCCAGGCGCAAGTTCTATATACCATAAGGCTTGTAGGATGGCATAGAGTTCCGTAGTGAATACAGTAGCCTCCCTAGATAACCTCCAGGAATGGCTATTTCCCGAGCATGTAAAAGCAGCTTCCGCCCCTGCCTCTGTTTTTGATCCGTCTGTATATATTATGTGACTTTCTGGATACCCGTTTCTCATCCTGAGGAATTCTTTTATAATAAGGCTTGGGTTCATTTCTTTTTTTTGAAATTCAGTTAGTTGTAGTTCCATTTCAAGGATGTTCAATGTCCACGGAGGGGTTTCACATGGGGTTCAGTTGTGGATCCTTGGTATGTCGTAGTCGAGTGAGTTCAACAGTTCTCTGAGGCGGGTTCCAGCTGGTCTTGTTATAGTTGCCCTCCTGGCGTATATATCATACTCCTCATCGGATGGAATTGGAGGATAGCAAGGATGGTGTGGTTGTGCCAATATGCCGCAACAGTAGCTAACTAAGAGTTGTTCACGCCTGAATTTGAGTGCAGGTACTCCTGCTTCCTCACAAAGTGATTCGTATGGGCTAGTTCGGAATGCCCCCAAAGCTGACCTCAGGGCTGTTCCTTGTATGGAGTCAAGTACCTTGAGCTCTGATGGTCGTGCTGCTCCGTAAATAAAACATCCATAACCTATTTTGGACCTTATCAAAGCCTTATATATTCTAATAAGAGTTTCTCTGTCACTTCCCCAATTGATGTTAGCTATGGCTCTGATGGGATTGAGAGCGTTCTTGCATTTTGTGGCCAGATTTTTTATGTGTGTGTCCCATGTTAGCTTTTTATCGAAATACATTCCAAGAAATTTCATAGACTCCTTACATTCTAGTTCCCCTCCGTACATTATAAGTTGTGGATCTCGATGTGGGTCTCAAACGGCAAAAGTGTAATGCACTTAGTTTTGGATGAGGAGAATTTGAAACCAGGTGGAGTGCTTCCGAAGTTAGATTGTTTATGGCTTCTTGTAGAACTCTTTCGATCTGATCCATTGATGGTGCAGAGTAAAATATGGTGAAGTCATCAACATATAAGCATCTTCCTATGGACGGATCCAGAAGTTCCGCAATTGGGTTGACGGCTATTGCGAACAGTAAGACACTCAAATTTGACCCTTGCGGTATACCGTTTTCCAAAGAACGATTCTCGGAGGTTGCGCGAGCATTTCGTACGCAAAATGTTCGATCTTTGAGGAAGTTCTTAATAAGGTTTGGTAGGTTTCCTTTAAGTGCCCATTTTCTGAGTTGGTTCAGAATATTGTAGCGCCATGTTGTGTCATATGCCTCAGTAAATTTTTTTCCCAGTATGGATCGTATTTTATTCCAAACTTTTGCTGCGGGTGTATCCACAGTTATGGTAGATACATATCCTTCCCAAGTTCTTTTTTTGCTCTCTCTTATAAGTCTTCTGGATTTAGCCCTAGCCTTCTTGAAAGCGATCATGTTTTCCAGAGACGGGTTTCGTTTGAAGACGTTGAGTGCTCCATTTTTCCTGCTGATAGATAAAGCAATCTCATTAGTCCACCATGGTACCGATTTTTTCCCCTGATTCCCCCAGTTTTAGGTACTGCGTCTTGAGCTGCTCCTATAATATTTTGTTTAAATAGTTCTGTGGCTTCATTTACATCGTCTGGTAATAATTCGATGGTATCTACTTTGGTTTTATAGAGAGGCCAGTTGGCTTTTTCTATTTTCCATCGTCTGGGTAGTAGTCTTGAGGTGTTCTGATTTGCGCATTCTAGTTTAATGGGGAAGTGATCAGTGAGGTGATCCCCCAAACATATCTATTGGAGTAAGGGAGCTATGTTGAGTGAACAGAAGGCTAAGTCGAGTGCTGATAACTTATTCGATCTTAGGTTCAAGTAGGTTCCTTCCCCAGTGTTCAATAATGTTAGGTTGGTTTCCTCTAAAAACTTTTCTACTTCTCTTCCCGAGGCGTCTAACCTTTCCGAACCCCATATAGGGTTGTGTGCATTCAAGTCACCCATAATCAGGAAAGGTTGGGGGAGTTGGTTTATGATATTTCGGTCCAGTTAGAATTAGGTAGGTAAATATCACATAGTGACATTTTAAACGGGTAACTTATCTCTATAGCTACAACTTCTAATGGTGATTGTACGGGAATTGCTCTGTGCGGTAAATTTTCCCTGATGAAAATTGCTACGCCTCCTCTTGCTCTTTGATCAGGAACGGCGTCCTTTCTATAGCTCTTGAGCTCATATGCAGAATGGATTGTTTTTTGTAATCACTTCTTTGATTTCTGGATAGTGATGTTTACACCCGTTACAGTTCCAATAAATTAAATTATTCATTGAATCCATTTGTAGATATGAATAATTGAATGGGTCAATGAATCAAAGGTAAAAAAAGAAGTAAAATATCACAGAGTATTAGTATATGCGTAATTTAAAGAATCACAGTGGTATCACAGGTCGTTAGTGCTAATCCTTTTTTCGGGGTCTACCTGGAGGTCGACCTCTTTCCCTTTTGCTTGCCCTTGATGACTGAGTGCCAGTAGAAATGTCACTGGCTTCAGAGTCATCTTCGGAGTTAGGTTGCGTGCTGTCTTCTTCATGCCGTTTCCTTTTGGGTTCAGGGGGTGCTCCCATTTTTGAGGGAGTTGGGTGTGAGGTCGAATGTCATGGATTCGACCTAAGGTTATTTTCGAGGGTATCCCTCACTATGTTCATTAGTTGTGGGATGATTCTTTGGATCATTTCATTTACTTTGTCATCAACTGATTGTGTAGCTCTAGCATAAGAAATACCTAGTTTTGGCGTTGTTGGATTCACTTTCTTCTTCGCTTCGAAGTAAGGAATACGCTCGTCAATCATAACTTTCTGAGTTGCTCTTTCTATCTTCATTTGCGGGCAATCGTTCGAGTTTGCAGGATGGTCGCCTTTACAGTTCACACATTCTATTGGCCAAACTTCTGGCAGTGATAACAACGCATTGGCCTGGGATAGAATTGGCGTACTTTAAGGTTATAGAATGCGGCTTTGATTTCTTTTGGAATTTCTGGTTTATTGAAAGTTAGGATATGATTCGGGGTGTCTACAATTTCTTCATTTCTCTTCGATTTGATTCTTTCCACAGCAATTACTCCTTTGTCTTTGAGTCCTTCCAATATGTCCTCAATAGATGCATTCAGAAAGTCATTGCAGAAGACCACACCTTTCGAGGTGTTGAGTTTATTCTGTGGGATCACTTCGACATCAAATTCATGGGATTTCTTTATTCTCATCAAGAGTTGCGCTTGTGCTCTAGAAGTAGTTTCCACGAGCAGACCATCCTTAATTTTTCTTACATCTTTCGTAGCTCCAATTAGTCCATATAAAACTCTTTGTATTAGGAAGGGATTCATATTTGTGAATTCGCCTTCTACTCTTTTAATGATCAGAAACCGGGGTAAAATTACCGCCGTTTCCTGACTCATCATACCTATTTTTTCCGAGATAGGCTTCTCGACAGAGGGGTTATAAGGTTTATCCATAGTGTTCCCACGAGTTGGGATGAACTTCGTACCACCATAGCAGTGCACCCTTACCATAGTGGGGGTAAAATACTTCCGGAGGGCCCCAGGTGTCCGGAGAAAATCGTTCTTGGTACAGTGACGCCTGTACCATTCATTCTTTCGGCACGGTAACACCTTAGAATTGCGGATTTTTCGAGGTTGACTCCTCTTGTGCGAGCTGTCCTTAGCTTCCCCGCTCCCCATCGACCTTACCGGCATGGGTGACCCTGCCAGGAGCTGAAACTCCCACTGGCATTGCTCTCAGGATCATTACGGGTACTGGGCCCCACCACCAACGTCAAGGTCCTACAGCTCCTTGGTGGGGTAATATTAGTATTATTATTACCCTTATTATTATTGAATATTACCATTATCATTATTATCTGAAATTATAAATTATGTAACCCTTTATTTTGTTGTTTTGTTTAAGCAGAATTTCGAACAATTACTAAATTGTAGTGATCTAATAACATTTCATAACCACGTGCTGGCTTAGTGTCTTAGCGGTTTATTTGTTTTTCGAGAATTCAATTTTGCAATTATTCTTGCACATATATACATATATATATATATATATATATATATATATATATATATATATATATATATATATATATATATATATATATATATATATATATATATATATATCTTGAATCTTGGAGAGTATTTCTTGAGTGGGTTTCTTTGGTTTTAGGTCCGTGGTTGGGTAAATTCCATTCAAAAGTGTTTATTTTTGTTTCTTCAGACATCTGTAATATAGACATTATAAACTTCATTTCTTTTGTTATAATATAATTAGGAAAACCTTGAAAAACAGATTTGAATAGGATATCAGTATTTTTAGAGAAAATAAATAAGGCATCTTGCAACTAAGTTGGCGGTTAAAAACAATTTTAAAACAATTTTTTTTTAGACGGCGTGAGATCAACGTGATGCCGCACATAAAATCTTTCAAAAAACCTCTTTAAATTCAAAACTTATAATATATATAAATATAACAAGTCATATTTGTAAAAAAGTGACCGAAAACATATTGCCTGCTGAATGACTTTTTTTTTCTTTGTACAGCCATTGTCAACTAGCTTACTGACCCTCATATTACATTAAAAAACGCAATTAGGGTAAAGTATAAAAAGCCTGTATATGTGTGTTTCCCTTTTATACTGTAGATAATAATTGAGAGCAACTTGAATAGCTAGGTTAGCCGAGTAAAGTTAGGTTGTGCTCTCTTTTTTTGTTTGGAACTGATTGGATTACAAATAACTGATATCAAATAATGGCAATTCATTCGCTACATAATGAGGCAAACGTATCCAAACACATTCAACCGTTTAGTGAATGAAATAGTATATGGTACAGAACCCTTCGCAATTGATTAATTTTTATATTTTAGATTCTGTTCATTTTACATCTACCTCCACCGGAAGAGTGGTAACGCTTAATCGGAGAAGAGGCAGTTTCATTTGGGATAAGGATCTCGGCAGTCCAGTAATAGGACTATATCTCTTAGATTCCGAAGGACTTTTGTCATTACCGTTCACGTCATTGGCAAACCACACTCTGTCGAATCTTAGGAACGAATTAATATTGAAAGATGGGTTATTGTACAATACAAATCATATGAAACTCTAGTAAGTAGTTCATTTGGTAATATATTTTTTTTTATCTCAGATTATAATCCAAAGTGAAAACCAGTTGGTTAAGTTATTCCAAAAAACTACAAAGTGATTCCATAATTGCATAACCAAATTCATACTGGAGATGCATGGTAAATCGGACATTTTTTATTTTTTTCAGCAAATCTCTTCTTGGTTAATAAAATTTCTGGTAGATATTTTAGTTACCATATCTCAATTTTTGGTAAAGTATTGGTATGTTGTTGCAAGTGCATTCACGAACTTAAAAAAATGTAGACTGTTCAATTTAAAATATTCAGTGGGTGAGGGGGTCGAGCTAATCCTAGGTCAACTCATAAGAAAATATATCTCCCTATTCTTTTTTTTGCGTGTTTTTTGCAGAAATTAATACATCCAAATTTATTTTGGGGATAGTTTTCATTGAAATCACTGTATTAACTTTCTTGTATGGTAATTTTTTTTATTACAATCATATTGGTATTGCAATTAAAAATAAATGAAAGATAGTCTTCAAGTAAAATTTATTTTAAGAGTGAGAAAGCAGGTCGAATAAATGGCTTCTGAACAGGTATCAGTTTATACTTCCTCTGATTGAACTGAGTGATATATTTATCATGAACTTTTTTCCCTCAGAATCCACCATTTCAAATTGATAATTTAGAAGAAAATAAAATGAAACTACGCATTTTTATGGAACATTTTGTGTACATAGTATTGCAATGAGAAAGGAAGCAAGGAACCTCCAACCGTTTTTTTTATTCCTCCAGAAAAAATCAACTAGAACTTTCCTGTACATTTTCTAAAGGAACTACAATACAAGATGCATTGCAAATCGCGAAAAGTGCTTCAAATTGTCGATGATAATTGCGCCCTTTAGTAAAGCTGCTCCCAGTATCAGTTTGCCACTTCATAAATGATTACAGAGGTTTTTTACTTTATAATTATGAAGGATTTGAAAAAAAATTGTTGAATGTTGGAATTTGAATGTTGAGAGTTGAATGTTAGATTTTCGATGATTAAAATTGAAAGTTGAATATTAAAAATGTAGAAAAGGGAAACATTCTCAATTAAATATTGATAGAAAGATTTTTCTGTGAATTGAAAAATCCACGATTGAAATGAAGTTATTTTTTGTGAATGTCTAACAGAAAACAACTACTTCCCCGGCTAAAGCCACGCTGGACATTGAACTACATCTGATAGATATTCTGAAAAGGCCCTAACTCAAAAGAAAAAATCTGAAATTGAAAATTTGCATTTTCATTCAGATAGTAATTTGATTTTCTATTCCAGTCTTAATTAAGAACTCATAAAGATGAATGAGGCAAAGAAGAATGTTTTCCAAAAGAGAGTACTCACCAGAAATCATTCGTAACATTGACGCAGGAGAGACATCGCATTCACTAGGTCTTCAATACATTTTTGTCGACGAAAATCTATTTCACGCTTCCACGATCATCAGGAAGACCGGAAGAAATGGGAAACACATTTTCAAGAAGCAATCTCACTTTGCAAAGATGGAAAAAGTTAGAATCATTTCTTTGGAGAGACACTTTGAAATTAGTGTTTTCTGACATTAAAACCTGTCATGGGTATGATAGATTGATTTGTTGAAATATAAACAGGATGTTCATAAATCAGATGTGGAATCATCTGCAACTGAAAGATAAACTTTAGTCACTATCTTCCCTCGTCAAGATAACCTCTTGTGGGTATTCATGTTGAAAGGGAAACATTCTCAATTAAATATTGATAGAAAGATTTTTCTGTGAATTGAAAAATCCACCGATTGAAATGAAGTTATTTTTTGTGAATGTCTAACAGAAAACAACTACTTCCCCGGCTAAAGCCACGCTGGACATTGAACTATATCTGATAGATATTCTGAAAAGGCCCTAACTCAAAAGAAAAAATCTGAAATTGAAAATTTGCATTTTCATTCAGATAGTAATCAATCTATCATACCCCATGACAGGTTTTAATGTCAGAAAACACTAATTTCAAAGTGTCTCTCCAAAAGAAATGATTCTAACTTTTTCCATCTTTGCAAAGTGAGATTGCTTCTTGAAAATGTGTTTCCCATTTCTTCCGGTTTTCCTGATGATCGTGGAAAAATTTTGCGTGAAATAGATTTTCGTCGACAAAAATGTATTGAAGACTGGAATAGAAAATCAAATTACTATCTGAATGAAAATGCAAATTTTCAATTTCAGATTTTTCTTTGAGTTAGGGCCTTTTCAGAATATCTATCAGATGTAGTTCAATGTCCAGCGTGGTTTAGCGGGAAGTAGTTGTTTCTGTTAGACATTCACAAAAAATAACATCATTTCAATCGTGGATTTTCAATTCACAGAAAAATCTTTCTATCAATATTTAATTGAGAATGTTTCCCTTTTCAACATGAATACCCCACAAGAGGTTATCTTGACGATGGAAGATAGTGACTAAAGTTTATCTTTCAGTTGCAGATGATTCCACATCTGATTTTATGAACATCCTGTTTATATTTTCAACAAATCAATTAAAAATGTAATATTAAAAGTAATGTTTAAAGCTGAATGTTGAATTTTGAATAATGAAAGTTGAATGTTGAGAGTTCAATATTGATAATTGAGAGTTTATTGTTGATAGTTGAAAGTTGGATGTTAAATGATGAAAGTGGGAAATAAATGTTGAATGCTGAAAGTTGAATGAAAAGAAAGAAAGAAAGAAATTTATTCATCTATGAGACTCATACATTACATATGATGATAAAATATACAGTGTACAAACCTATCCGACTAATCAATTACAAAGAAAACAGAAAAACAAACAGAGAAATATATAGAATATACTGTTGTACATAAGACCGATTTTGGACTAGTACAATAATAAAAAATTGAGTAATTCCTCTATAATTTAAAAAGTATGGTCTGTTGAAAATGAGTGGACCTTCTTTCAAAAGCTATTTATGGTGTTGGGATGTATAGCCGCCTCTATATCCTCTGTGTTATTGAACTTGTTGAAGGACTTGATTCCAATATGTTTTGGTGAATGTTGACCTATTTCTGAAAATGGCTGACAAATATTTGTTTTATTTCTTGTATTGTACGAAGAAGTTGAATATTGAGTCTTGAGAGGTGAATGTTGAGAGTTGGATGTCGAAAAGTGAGAAGTATTACAATACTCATTTTGAAAGTTTGTATTTATGTCATTTATCTTTGGTAACAACAAAATCAGATAACACCCCCGATTTTTTTGAGGATTTTTGAGTTTTTCAACATTTAGAGGCAGATTCGGGTACTGTAATGGTGATTTGGTTCACATTGCCTATATCACACAAATTAACAATTTCTTTAGAATGTACACTCAAACTGGTGGCAATGGCACATCTTATGTTTTTTTTTTCAAAGAATAAACTAGGTATACATACAGTCCATTGATCAATTCAAAAAGGTTAGTAATGAAAAACGAACTTACATCATTTCAGCTTACAAACAGTATTGGCAGTTATCAGAGGAGGTATCTTCAAAATCAAAGTTGGTGGCCTTATAAAATTTAATTCATCAATTTTTCCAAGAGTTGTCAGAAAAATACTATTTTTCAAATAGCAACATTTTTATTTCATAATTTTGATAAATGTAGACTATTGACACGTCATGATTTAAAGAAAAAAATCCTAACGGAACCGAAGATACCAGTTGGTTAAGCAAATTTGTTGTCACACCATCTTTGTTTGTCTTACCTTCATTATAAAAACACATTGTATCTTTAGTTCTATTTGGAATTTTTCGAAAATCATGAAAGGAATTTTTGGACTTTTCATCAATTTTCAATATACAGAATGAAAAAGGTATGTGATCATCTGATCTAACCATTAGTGACTTCATTTCCTTGGGGTCTGTGCAGGAAATTGTCTACAAAAATCATCTCATTACTACCATAAAGAGGCAACAAAAAAATTATAGTTTTGCCCCTAAGGTGAAAATCTCGAGAATTGGTTTGAGTTGGGTGAGAATGAGCATTCAAAATATATGTAAAAATGGTTCAAATTAAAATTTCTTCCACTGTAGATCTAGAACTATGTGAGAGATGGACTATATCTCTGAAAACAAAAATAAAGTTTCCCGTATGTCATATTTTGTAGAGTGTTTCTGGAAGAGTACAGGAGGCAACAACAAATATAAATATTCTCTTCCGTTATAAAAAATTATACATTCATGATGGATCCATTGATGTATAGATAATTGAGAATAACTTCCATTAAACTTTTTCCATCTTTGCAAAGTGAGATTGCTTCTTGAAAATGTGTTTCCCATTTCTTCCGGTTTTCCTGATGATCGTGGAAGCGTGAAATAGATTTTCGTCGACAAAAATGTATTGAAGACCTAGTGAATGCGATGTCTCTCCTGCGTCAATGTTACGAATGATTTCTGGTGAGTACTCTCTTTTGGAAAACATTCTTCTTTGCCTCATTCATCTTTATGAGTTCTTAATTAAGACTGGAATAGAAAATCAAATTACTATCTGAATGAAAATGCAAATTTTCAATTTCAGATTTTTTCTTTTGAGTTAGGGCCTTTTCAGAATATCTATCAGATGTAGTTCAATGTCCAGCGTGGCTTTAGCCGGGGAAGTAGTTGTTTTCTGTTAGACATTCACAAAAAATAACATCATTTCAATCGTGGATTTTTCAATTCACAGAAAAATCTTTCTATCAATATTTAATTGAGAATGTTTCCCTTTTCAACATGAATACCCCACAAGAGGTTATCTTGACGATGGAAGATAGTGACTAAAGTTTATCTTTCAGTTGCAGATGATTCCACATCTGATTTTATGAACATCCTGTTTATATTTTCAACAAATCAATTAAAAATGTAATATTAAAAGTAATGTTTAAAGCTGAATGTTGAATTTTGAATAATGAAAGTTGAATGTTGAGAGTTCAATATTGATAATTGAGAGTTTATTGTTGATAGTTGAAAGTTGGATGTTAAATGATGAAAGTGGGAAATAAATGTTGAATGCTGAAAGTTGAATGAAAAGAAAGAAAGAAAGAAATTTATTCATCTATGAGACTCATACATTACATATGATGATAAAATATACAGTGTACAAACCTATCCGACTAATCAATTACAAAGAAAACAGAAAAAACAAACAGAGAAATATATAGAATATACTGTTGTACATAAGACCGATTTTGGACTAGTACAATAATAAAAAAATTGAGTAATTCCTCTATAATTTAAAAAGTATGGTCTGTTGAAAATGAGTGGACCTTCTTTCAAAAGCTATTTATGGTGTTGGGATGTATAGCCGCCTCTATATCCTCTGTGTTATTGAACTTGTTGAAGGACTTGATTCCAATATGTTTTGGTGAATGTTGACCTATTTCTGAAAATGGCTGACAAATATTTGTTTTATTTCTTGTATTGTACGAAGAAGTTGAATATTGAGTCTTGAGAGGTGAATGTTGAGAGTTGGATGTCGAAAAGTGAGAAGTATTACAATACTCATTTTGAAAGTTTGTATTTATGTCATTTATCTTTGGTAACAACAAAATCAGATAACACCCCCGATTTTTTTGAGGATTTTTGAGTTTTTCAACATTTAGAGGCAGATTCGGGTACTGTAATGGTGATTTGGTTCACATTGCCTATATCACACAAATTAACAATTTCTTTAGAATGTACACTCAAACTGGTGGCAATGGCACATCTTATGTTTTTTTTTTCAAAGAATAAACTAGGTATACATACAGTCCATTGATCAATTCAAAAAGGTTAGTAATGAAAAACGAACTTACATCATTTCAGCTTACAAACAGTATTGGCAGTTATCAGAGGAGGTATCTTCAAAATCAAAGTTGGTGGCCTTATAAAATTTAATTCATCAATTTTTCCAAGAGTTGTCAGAAAAATACTATTTTTCAAATAGCAACATTTTTATTTCATAATTTTGATAAATGTAGACTATTGACACGTCATGATTTAAAGAAAAAAATCCTAACGGAACCGAAGATACCAGTTGGTTAAGCAAATTTGTTGTCACACCATCTTTGTTTGTCTTACCTTCATTATAAAAACACATTGTATCTTTAGTTCTATTTGGAATTTTTCGAAAATCATGAAAGGAATTTTTGGACTTTTCATCAATTTTCAATATACAGAATGAAAAAGGTATGTGATCATCTGATCTAACCATTAGTGACTTCATTTCCTTGGGGTCTGTGCAGGAAATTGTCTACAAAAATCATCTCATTACTACCATAAAGAGGCAACAAAAAAATTATAGTTTTGCCCCTAAGGTGAAAATCTCGAGAATTGGTTTGAGTTGGGTGAGAATGAGCATTCAAAATATATGTAAAAATGGTTCAAATTAAAATTTCTTCCACTGTAGATCTAGAACTATGTGAGAGATGGACTATATCTCTGAAAACAAAAATAAAGTTTCCCGTATGTCATATTTTGTAGAGTGTTTCTGGAAGAGTACAGGAGGCAACAACAAATATAAATATTCTCTTCCGTTATAAAAAATTATACATTCATGATGGATCCATTGATGTATAGATAATTGAGAATAACTTCCATTAAATTTGGTTTAGTTTGTTGGAACAAAAATATAAAATTTTCTGGCTGGATATGAGAAAAAAGTTATACATTTGCCAATTAATGGCGAATTTACTTAGTAATAAATTTGAATGATTGAGAAAAAATTGCTCCTCAGATATTTTTTTCACGGTGCGGAAGTTTCTGTTCAGCTAAAATATGGAACGATTCTGCAGTCTTCTAATGATCGAATTTTTGAGCCACTCTCACGTGCTATATCTTTGTTTTTGACACACATCAAAGCAATTTCAATGACATTTGATTTATTGCTCTGTTGCTCCACCCAGGACTGTTTCCGTTTTCACCCTACGTTACACCTTGTCCTATTTCCATACTTAGAGCTATGAAGGAATTTATCGATTTTCCATTTATATCCTAAAAACATACACTTTCGGAAAACTTGCAAAATTGAATTCTCCACCTTGATATCTCAAAAACTACCATAGCCCTGTGTAATAAATCATTATTAAATTTCAGTCCAACTCTTTACATCGGAGAACATTTATATGGTATGTTTGCTCTACCATCCCTTGTTGATCGAAATGTTGTTACCATAACGGGATCTGATTATGGTCTTTTACTACTGGATGGCCCCGAAGGTCCACATAGTTTCCAACATCGCAATGCCGAATATCCATTACCAGGACATAATTATCAATTACCTTCAGGTTCGTAGTTATTTGAATTATTTTTAAAATTTAACCAAAAACATATTATTGAAAAGTTATCTATACATGGTGTAACCTAACGAACAAGCTCGATTTGGGCTAAATTTTTTAGCGCTATCTTCAGATATTGAAAATAGTCACGCATTTCTTTAAAGAAAACACCACACACACACACACACACACGAAATTATGTGTTTCTCGGACATAAACTGTCGTCCGATATTTTTCTGTTTTCACAACGTACAATGACACATCTTTGGTCAGTTTACTTTGTACTTAACCTTAGGCAGCTGTATTTTCTTGACCAATATTTAGTGTTTCATTTTGTCCGTGTAAGTAGCACCAGAGCAGAGAACACACACACACACACACATTCTTTTTAGGTTACACTCGAACCCTCAGAACAACACCACAAACCTTCCCCTGCACTGTTCATTACACTATTTGTGAAATGCAATGTAAAATATCTGCTTACTCATTTAATTCTTCCAAACAAGGATTAAAAAATGGAAAGTTAAAAAAATGCACGGGACAAACTTCAGTGAACTGATATTTAACATTTGATAATTTGATATTTCAATAATTGTGTTTTGATTTCAATTATTATATAATTACAGTTTTTGAACATCATATTTATTATATTTTCGAAATAAGCTACAGTGGAATCCGTTTATAATGACATTGAAGGAAATTGACAAACACATCATACTAAGCAAACGTCATACAAAGCATTTTTGTGAAAAAAAAACAGCCTTCTTTTTTTTAGGTAAATACTTATTTTAATAGAGAATCATAGCATATTAAATCAAAATAAAAATTGCACGTAATACATGTATGTATTGTATATTTTTCATTTACTTAAGAAATCTGTAATTTTTGTCTGCTTTTGTTTTTTCATTTTATTGTAATAACAGTCTCTAATACTATTGTGTATAGAAGACATTGCCATGGTCAAATTATCATTTTCAATATTGCTATGAACAAATCGTGATAATAATTCTGCAGCCTTTAATGCCTCTTCTGCGGTAGGTAATGGTTCTTCCTCGACTTCCTCTTCTCCATCACTTTCGAGTTGTTCCTTAGCATTAATGATCTGTATGATATTTTCATCTGTGGGTTCTTCGGATGTGAGGAGAGCGCTATCGATGTCAACATAATCTTCCCACATTTCCAGTGCTGCTAAATAATCTGAATTTAGGTTTCGTAACCACAAAGATAAAGGGACATCATCTTCTTTATCAAATTCATGTTCTGCTATTTGAATAGGTAAACCGTCTTGGTTTTCAATGAATCCTGACCACAAAGATAAAGGGACGCCATCTTCTTTATTAAATTCATGTTCTGCTATTTGAATAGGTAAACCGTCTTGGTGTTTAATGAATCCTGCATGTTTGAAACAGTCGTGAATGGTACTTTGTGACATTTTATTCCAGGCATCATTAACCATCAGAATTGCATCTAGCACCGTTATTTTTGTAGAAGAGTTGTTTTCATTAGCATCAAGACAATTAATCATTTTGAGCACAAGGTTCTTTCTAGAGTTTGTTTTGAGTGATCGTATTATTCCTTGATCCATTGGCTGTAGTACTGATGTTGTATTCGGCGGAAGGAAAGCAAGTGTTATAGACTTTAAATCAGTAACTTTTGGATGCGCCGGGCAATTATCAACCAGCAATAAAATCTTTTTCTTCTTCTTCACCAAATCACAATCCCAATCTCGAAGCCATTTTTCAAAAAGATCTGACGTCATCCAAGCTTTACGATTGTTAGCATAATCGACAGGTAACGATTTGACACTTTTAAAACATCTTGGTTTTTGTGACTTTCCAATAACGAGCAATTTCTTTTTCTCTGTGCCGCTCATATTGGCTGCTACCATGACAGTTACTCTATCTTTCGACAACTTGCCTCCACTACAATTCTCACCTCTAAATTTTAAAGTTTTGTCAGGCCAGTTTCATCAGCATTAAATATCTCATCATCAGAAAATTGTCTTCGTTGATTCGGCCATACAAACGTCAACCAGTTTGTTGTTAAATTTTGATCAACAGACGAAGATTCACCGACAATTTTTCCCGCCACAATGTTATGTCGAACCTTGAAACGACTGATCCAGCTTGCAGAACAATTGAAGTCGAGAATAATAATAATAATAATAATATCATCTTTATTTCGGAAACAGGTAAGTACAGCAATAGATCACAGTATCAGTACCCAGAACGAAGTAGGCGTCCGTGCATATATATATATATATATATATATATATATATATATATATATATATATATATAAAAATCTAAAAATCTACAAACATTGGACAGAAATTCTTACTTTACCAGGTGGCATTCATAAATTCCTTCACATCATAATACCAAAATGCGTGGCAAAAATATTTGCCTTTTCCTGTATAATAGGGCCCCTGACGGGTATTCCTTTGTTTCTCGTGATTTTAAACCACTGAATTAACGCTTCATCAACATTTTTTTGTCGCGATTTTCAAAGCCTCTTCGGTTTCAAAACATTTGAATTGAACGATTGCTTAATCCAGCTCTTGTTTTTGAAAATCATTGAGATTGTCGAATGACCCACGCCAAATTCCTTTGCGAGAGATGAGTTTGATTCGCCATTTTCTAATCTGCATATTATTGTGCCTTTCTCCTCAATTGTAAATGCTTTACGACGTTGAGCTGACATTTTTTTACTTAGGATATCACTAAAAACAATGCGTGACGTTCAACTATCAATTACTCACTGAGATTCCAAACAAAAACAAGCCACTGCCGTGCCGAACGTCGTCGTCGGGAATCAACGAACATTGCCGAAGGTGTAAATAATCATGTCGATCACTATAAACGGACAAAATTTATTAAAAATGGGTCATAATAAGCGACATGTCACTGTAAGCGAAGTCATTATATCCGACTTTGTTACAAAGAATTTTATATGAAAACCAAACTTCGTTGTGTAATTACGGTCATAATAGGCGGTTGGTCAATATAGGCGGAGTCATAATAAACGGATTCTACTGTATTTTCTTAATTATTCACAACCTGCCTAATGACTTCCATATAGAATTTATGAGTTCAACTGTTACCATACCTGTGTCGTGACTGGTCATCGAAATTGACCTTATTTTGAATTTGAATGCGTATCGCAACGAATGTTAATTCTTAGACCCTATATACATCAAAGGAAGTGTATTTTGTATTGTATTTTGTATTTAGAATTTTGCAATTTACTTTTGTTGTGAAATAATTTTCAAACGGTACGTTACTGACAAATTTGAAATTTTCTCAGTTTATTTTAGAATCCAGAATATCAAAAACGCAGTAACGTATCGGGGCAAATTTAGTAATTTGCCCTTCTAAAAACAGATAACTAATAATTTTTACTTCCAGGAGGAGAGAAAACCCAAAATATGGAAAACATAATTCTGATACCTCCCTAAACAACATTCAGATGTTATCTTTGTACTTTTCTCAAACAATCGGTTCAAAATTCTAGATATTTAAATGTTTATTAATAACAATTTATTTCCCAAGAAACGTACAAGTTTATGGAAGGGAAAATATAAACAACAAGAAAGTTAAACACTAAGTACTCCAGAGAGTATAGAAGAATAATATAAATTATATAATCAGAAGATTTTTTTTTATTAATAATGAAGAAGGTATTTCATTAAATGAATTTTGAATCGTAATTTGCCATATGTTTTCAAATGGTCTGGTAGATCATTGTAAAATTTTATTCCATTGTAATAACTAGATTTTTGTCCAAAATTAGTCTTTATTTTAGTATTCGCTAGATTATTGGAAAATCTTGTTGGGTAATTGTGTTGTTCACTATTAGTTTGGAAAACCAAATTAGAATGCTTTATATTATTTTTAACGAAATGAATGAAGGTGCACAGTCTCATTTTGTATACTGAATTAATATCTAAAAGTTTTCTTGGTTTATATAAATTAACTGTTGGTTCTGGGGGGATTGGCGCGGTGGGTTAGCGTCCGACTCATGATCGAAAGGTCGTGAGTTCGATTCTCGGCCAGGGCAGAAATCTTTCTATTTAATTTGAGAGAATTGAATGTTAAATTTCGTAGCCGGGCCGAGGATGGTCCTCGACGATTCGCTGTTGCGTTCAAATTAACAGTGCTGCTCCTAGGTGGCGTATGGAGTTAGTAACAAGGCCTACCCAGAACACTATGAAATGATACATAAAAAATACTCAACTTGTGACTGGCCGAATGACGAAATGTCAAAGCCATTAAAAAAAAAACTGTTGGTTCTCGATAGTCAAGTTTGAATATACACTTGATGATTTTGTTTTGAAGTGTTTTCAATGGCTTGAGCAAAGAATGACTAGCTGAACTCCAAACATAAATTAAATATTGGAATTTGGAGTAAATCAAGGTAAAACAAATGGTTTTGAGATATTTAATAGGTAAAATATTTCTTATTTTGAAAAAAATTCCAATAATAGGGGAAATTCGTTTTCTTAATATATCAATATGTTTGGACCACGATAAATTCTCATCTATACATAGTCCCAAGAATTTCAGACTGGAAGAGTACTTTATACTTTCATTATTGAATTTAATATCATTTTTCACATCAATGTTCGAGGATCTTTTTGTTATGAACATAAATGAAGATTTTTCAAATTTTAATGATAATTTAAGCAAAATAAGCCATAAAGATACTTTTTTGAGATCATCTATCAAATTATTTTTGATCTTATGTAAATTTCTGCTACTATACATTATTGTTGAATCATCAGCAAACATTTTGATTTTTCCAGTCAAATCCAAGTCTGCTAAAGAGTTTATATATATATATATATATATATATATATATATATATAAGGAAAAGTACCGGTCCCAAAATGGACCCTTGAGGAACACCACATAAACGGTTTTCTGTGAACTGTTCTTTTCTCTCATACATACAAACTGTTGCCTGTCTGATAAATAATTTTTAAACCACATTTATACAGGCCCTCTAATACCTATTTTATTCAAAGTACTCAATAGGATTTTTGTCTGAATCTATATCTAGTTGTAGTTCCGTGATAACATCTAGAACGGCTGATTCAGTATCACTTGATTTTCGAAACCCATATTGCCCATTGAACAATAAATTTGATTTTTCGACATATTCCAATAATCTGCAATATACTGCTTTTTCTAGGATTTTTGATAGAACCGAAAGAACAGAGATTGGTCTATAATTCCCCATTTAATTTTTTTACCCGCTTTGAAAATAGGCTTAACTTTGGCAATTTTTGATTTGTCAGGTACTGAGCCTGTTGAGAACGTTATAGTATATTAAAGTATAAGTGGATAAAAAGGGCTTTAAAACACTCGCGATTTTTCTAGCATGACGGTGCAGCCGGAGTGCTTGAAATAGTGCAAGTTTTTAAGACCAGTCATCCACGAATACTTTACTCTATTTTTTTTTATTGGTGCACTTTGAAATCATATATACTGGTATTATTACAACAAAAAATAGAAATAAGAACTAATAATGCAAAATGGTTGAATTCGTGATGTGACATCAGTATACCTGCCGTTTTTTTTAAAATAGCTATAATAGTATATTTTGACATATATAAACGGCAGCTTTCCTAAAATACTTTTTTAGATCATTAAATTATCACACCTGTCGCACCTGAGTGTAGCTGGGGCCACCGCGCTTAGCTAGCCCCCACCTCATGGTTGGTAGGTATAACAGACTCACTGAGGAAATTTTAGGCTTTCCTAAATTATGTGTGGTCTGCCGTTCACTGGCTCTTAGACTATCAATATTTGTTTGTCACCAGAGCTCAAAAATGAATTATTCTAATATCGATTTTTTGAATAGTGAGGCAGAATAGCGGTTAATACCGCAAAAATCCAGTCATATATATATAAAAAAGAATATGAAAAGTTCATCAAATGGATGGAGGAGCAAGAGGTATCATATTTAAATGAACGAGTTGTTAGTAATATTTTATTTGACGTTACAAGGTACTCCTGTCAGATCAATAATAAAAAATTTGTCATTTAGACTTCACGTTTCTCGATTTGTTGATGTTGCCATGGTAACTTTGAAAAACGCGCGTTTTTTAAAGTTCGATTTAAACACGCTGAGGCGTGCTTTAAATGGGTAAAATGGGGCACCAATTAAAAATAATTTATTAACTTACTCATTATAGGTGCAATTTCTGATTTTACCATTTTTACAATTTTTGTAGTGATATTGCCAGTGTTTTCTTATGGCTTAGATTAGGTTAGGCGGACAGCGATTCCTAAAACTGTCGAATTTGCATTTTTTTTTTCGACCACTGTAATTAGTTATAAAATGGCATTATACAACTGTCATTCGCACGAGTGCAATAGTTAGTTTACACCCTGTATATCAGTATCAATATTGTTGCAAGCTGAGTAATGTTCATCATATCCATAAATAAATCTCTTCAACCATGTATCCCAGTTATACCCAATTTTTTATATCTTTGAATATTTCCAATATAAAATTCTCAAAACTACTTTTGATAAAAATACGATTTTGTGAAGAAAAATCTGCTGATTACTGAGGATCTCAATACATTCATATTTATTTTTTCGTTAACAGATAAAAAAGATCAATTCTCTCAAAGTTTGCAAACATTCAGGAACCACATAATAATAGCGCCTGGGCATTATAACGTACCAGATTTTAGCGAGGTGAAACTTTTGGGTTCGAACAAAGAACTGGTACTAATCACAGGAGGTCTAAATGAAAATCCTAATTTGGCTAAGCAGCCGAATTTAGCAAGTTATGATCATGAACATGAACGACTCGAGGAAATAGACCGAGAATGCAATTCATATACTCAGAAAATTGATCATGAGAATATAATGCAAGAAGAAACAATTATCAGTTATTTTAAAAAGCAATATACTAATTTGAAGAAGTGGATCAATCAGCAGGAAAATAAGGGCTTGAAGATTGCTCTGATTATAATGACTGGGTGTGTTATCACAATGTTTTGGTATTTACAAATTCAGGTAAGTGACAAAAATTTTAAATTTATCAAAATTTTTCGGGAAATTTTCTTTTAAAAAAATTAGTTTTACATTATTTTTTTGGTACTTTCCAAGTTTATCCTTCCTCATGTAGATAAGAAATAATAAATAAAAAATTCAATTATTTATTCTATATACTATTGTCGTAGTTAAAAAATCAAGAAGAAATGAAATGTTTGTTTTTTTTTATATATTTTCCTATATAAATATTTGTTTAAACCAGCAAAATGTCCTTCCTAGCCAAGTCCACATAATATAATACATAATACATCTTTATTTGAAGTAGGAAACCTAATATACATAACTATGAATGAAAAATATTTATAAGAATATTTCTAAAAAAATAGCAGCCATACATTAAAAAATTTAAGGTAACATGTAGATAGATAAATTATATAATTATTACAATACAAATATTTGGTTTGCTTATAGATTGCTTATATCGACCAATAAAATAGTGAAATCGTATGATTGAAAATAATAAATGATTAATGACAATGAACTATATAGTTTTCCCAATATCAATTGCAGAAGCATAAAAAAGTTTTGCGGCGAAATCCTGTGAGTAGCAGTGACGGAGATAACTAATTTTATTTAGATATTTTAAGATTTCAAAAATACTTCATAAATAATGAATAATGAAAAAAAATTAAAGACAAGCTTTTATTTATACAAATACATTAAGAAAGAAAAAGAATTTCTTTCATTGTTTGATGTAGGTTATTCTGTGAGTAACAGATTCAAAAGCTTGCCGCGGATACCAAATAGGTCATCTTGCGCGGCAAGATTTTGAATCTGTTACTCACAGAATAACCTAGATCAAACAATAAAAGAAAATATGTTTTCCTTCTTAGTGCATTTGAATAAATAAAAGCTTGTCTTTAAATCTTTTTTTATAATTTTTTTCATATAAGGTCGTTAAGTTAGTACAAGTAAATATTAAATAAGAAAACGCAGAGAAAAATATTACCTACTACAAGGGCATTCGGTTTAAACAGGGTACCAGTCGTGAACTGAGCCCTTTTTGTACCCCATTCGATTTTTTTCTGGAAAACGAAATTTCAAAGCAAAAACCATAAACGAAAATAAATTATTTGCAATGAAAGAAAATATTCTATATACTTATAAAAAACAGAAACAAATACAATTCTAAACCTTTTAATTTCAAAGATTGTTTATAGGCAATCATCACGACCGTCAGACTCGTCTGAACTAGAACCATTATTTGGATGTATTATTATGGGTTGGACAGAGGGTAAAACCACATACTCTTCTTCCTTTTTAATAACATGTTCAACACATTTTTTCCAAATCTGTTGGTGGTCTCCTGTCTTAACTTTTATTACGTTTTCTACAACTTCTTTACTCAGTTTGGGAGTTTGATTACATTTTCGTAATTCTGATTTTACGTTTGCCTATATTAACTCTATAGGGTTAAATATGCAATAGTATGGAGGTAGTCTTAGAAGGGTGTGGCTTCGTTCTTTGCACAGCTCGTCAATATAATATATTTTTTCTAACTTTACACCTTTTAAAACAGTGAGCAAATCTTTTTTTATTGGGCCTTTCCCACGATTGGTCGCAGGAAGAGGTATATTGTTTTCAGACATAAATGCAATTATTTCAGCTTTTCTACTGCTACTATTTGGTATCTTACGGAGTTGCCGCGAGTGATACGATGCGTTGTCCATAACGATTACTGACTGTGGTGGAATATTAGGTAGAAGCTGTTTGCTAAACCACTTTTCAAATAAGTCTGCTGTCATGTCTTCATGATAATCAGCAGCACAGTCTTTAATTTTTTTAGCAGATAATAATAACGCATTTGGTACAAAACCGTCTTTGGTTCCAGCGTGTACTATTATAATGCGTTTCCGTTTAGAACATGGCCCACTTAAACAGCAATTTTTACTATTGTCTACCCAACCGTAATTCACTACATCATGACTGTCGAACCATGTTTCATCAAGAAAAATTATGGGTCTGTTAGAACGTCTGTAGTCTTTTATTTGACGCAAATAATCTTGCCGCCATTGCACTATCCTTGATGATTCGGTAATTGCCATGCGTTTATCAAGCTTTTTATGTTTGAAACCACAACTTATTAAAACTTGACGCAATGTGTCCACGCTGGTATAAGTGTAATCTGGATAATCTGCTAGTTTTTGCTGTATAACTTCCAATGTCGCAACTCTGTTCTCCTTATATAAATCATAAATAGTTCTACATATAAAGTCTTTAAATTTTTTGAAATTTTTCCTTACACGTTTTTCTATTTTCAGTATGATCCACAACAACTCCTTTCGTTATTACTCGATAAATGGAAATTTTATTTATTTTCGTTATTTCTGCAATTCTTACTATGATTGCATTATCAGATTGCTGAATATTTTCCTTTTTAAGGCGATCAAATATATTTAAAATAACTTGTTGGGTTTGTATGTGCAAGTCTTTGTTGTCAAATTCATAACTGTTATTATTCTCACTGACCTGTGCAATTTTATTACTATTTTGTGCAATTGCATTTTCCCATGGTCGAAAAAAAGCCATATTTTACAACAAAACTAGAATATCCTAAAACGTATTTCGATCGGCACACACCAAGACCACAGAAGCTACTGGTTTTTAATCTTTTAGAGCTATTAAAACACAAATATAACGCGTGATTTATGACCTCCCATCTTATAGACACACCTGCTAGCATTGATGCCCCGACTTGATTGGCCCAGACGAATCGGTTGTAAAATAGACAGCCGTCACTCAGGTCCACGTTGACCAGCGGGCTCTTTGTGCCGACGAAAACTGTATACAAGTAGTACAGATTATTTTTCGTTCCGTTTCTTCGCATATACGCTCGTGTTAGCGAAGTGAGTTTTTATTTGCTCCCTATAGAAACCTCTTCTGCAATTGATATTGGATGGACTATACCTATAATAATACTTGTACAATTGGAGTTTCTATCACTATTACAGTATTTAATTCTTTTACTTATTTTATATTTAATTATTTTTTACAAATTCTTTTAGTGCTGTTTTAAAATTTTCCAAATAGGTTAATTTTTTTAATACTACAGGTAATTCATTGAATATTTGGAAACCTTTAAAAAATAATGACTTCATGGTACTTCTGACTGCCGTTCTGTTTATATGTATATTATTTGAATTTCTAGTGTTGTAAGTAGAATGTTTTTATTTAAGTTGAGATACTGTTTAAAATATTCAGGTGCCATACCTTTTATAATTTTGAATACTTGAATCATTGTGAAGTAGTAGAGTCTACTTTCAACTGACAACCAATTTAAACAATCAAGCATACTTTTTACGGGAGTAAGACGATTTGTTTTCAAGATTACCCTCATCCCTCGATTTTGTAGTTTCTGTAGCATATTTAATTTATTGAGGCTGATTAAGGATAATATAGAAGCACAATAATCAAAGTGTGGTTGAATGATAGTATTGTAAACTGTAACTTTGGACTGTATTGACAACTGTTGTGCTATTCACAAATTGTATAGCATTTTTCAATCTGTATTTTAGAATGTCTTTCAACGAACAATCTGAGTATATTTATAACAAGAATTTGTTTATACTGAACGAATTATTCTCCGTTTATTTTCACTTCACAACATTAAACAATAATGAATTCTCATAATTTGATATATCAATCAAAATTAACTGGTAAAATACACTGTGCACACCACTGCACTGAATCTAACTTTCATTTATTCTGAATAATAACTTCTACAACGACTACTTCCGTCGGTAATGTTCTTATAAAGGTCATTGCACCTAGAAGAGTTCTAACGTTAGTTTCTCAGTCGAAATCGTTCTCTTCGTCCAGTGCCTTCTAGAAGAATTTCCTGTAATCCTGCATCACGAGACAGGTGCCTGACAAGATGCGGTTGTAATGTATTCATAACAACATTTTAAATGAATATATTTTGTGTTCGGAATTTGGAAACCATACTTTTCCCAAATCTATTTTTTTATATGGATTATTGTCTCAGGTGAAAGAAATACAGAATCTATCACAAAATGGATCTCAGTCAAATCATCATAGTGGCCAGAATAACCATATTTCGGCTATATCCGAAGAACTACCTAATGGTTTGGTGAAAATAGGGAAGATAACATTTCATCCTGATCAGTTGTTGGGCAAAGGATGTGAAGGCACATTCGTTTATAGGTAATCTATTTTTTCATTATTAATATTTTGTTGAAGCCCTATTGGATATATGATTGTTTTTTTTTTTACTTCGAATTCAATTGATAATTTACTTTTGAAAGCTCTTAAATTTCTACCAACGTTTGTTGGTGTTCATAAACTAGCAAAGATTGAAAATTGCAGACCACAGATTATGAACTCACAGAT
Source organism: Gonioctena quinquepunctata (assembly GCA_018342105.1). Lineage (NCBI taxonomy): Eukaryota > Metazoa > Arthropoda > Insecta > Coleoptera > Chrysomelidae > Gonioctena > Gonioctena quinquepunctata. The sequence goes on along the minus strand of JAFIRS010003275.1, from coordinate 56,246 downwards.
AGGAAACATTTCAACATTTCAGTTGTTGTTTCAGTGACCTCAGACCTTTAAATTGCCAGCTCTAATTTTTTTCTCCAAACACATGGTTGCCTTTTCATGAGTTAATTAGATTTGAATACACAAAATTTGGACTTTTGTTTTAGAAAATGTATTGTCATGAGAAATGCAGAATTTCTTTTGTATACATTTGAAAATTTTTTGAGGTCTGGAATTTTGAAATTCCTACTATATTTCCATGGTTGAAATCGATAAAACTCTTGAAACTGTTGTTAATATTTAAGAAGAAAATGATAGAAATACTTCAAAAATGAATGTAACTATCGGGAAGCAAGGCACTCAGGCACTTATCGCCAGCGGTGAAAAAAAGTTTAAAATATGGTATTTCAGAATTGAATTATCAGTTCTTATACTATTCTTGACTCTTCTCGTGACAGTTACTAATGCAGAAAGATCATTTAGCAAATTAAAAATAGTAAAAGACTATAAAAGGGATTCTTTTGGTCAAGCAAGACTAAATAATCTTTCTATGCTGCTAAATGAACATGAAGAAGCTACCACATTGAATTTAAAAGAGGTTATGAACACTTTTTGTATTAATTTTTTTGAAAATATGAACAGGATGTTCATAAAATCAGATGTGGAATCATCTGCGACTGAAAGATATACTTTAGTTACTATCTTCCATCGTTCAAGATAACCTCTTGTGGGGTATTCAATTGAAAATGTTTCCCTTTTCAACTTTTTGTATTATTTTATTTTTTTATATAACCTAAACAGTCTTGATTATTTTGTATAAGGACATCTCAAGAGAGAATTTGTTTACAGTACCCCAATTCATACCAAGGAAGGGTTGCCTTTATGTATTACCATTTAAATAATGTAACTGTAAAACTGAGTATTTACTGTGAGATCTAACCTAATCTAGTTTGCACATACAAAACAAATTATACATATGTGTTGGCAAGCATATATCTCTATCACTTGCAAGTAATCTTGTATATTACATAAAACGCGCATGGTCTCAACAAAATTGAAAGCATACATTGTGTATTGATTCTCATAAATGAATAAATTATTTCTTTTTTCCCTGTTACTTCTGACATAATACCTACCATATAACATACAATACATGCAAACTATAATAAATGTTGTCAATAATAATCAAATTCCAAACTAAGAGTTTCCATGAATCATTTTTGTTTGATCATATTTTTTTAGTAGGGAATAAGGAAAAGTGTACAAATACACAAAAGTCATTTGTAAACAGCACAGTTTCCCTTAGAAATGTTTCCCAAACACGTATTAGTAATTTCTCACATTTTTCTTCAGGGGAGAATTTGATAACAGGCGAGTGGCTGTCAAAAGATTGCTACCTGAATGTTTTACGTTCGCAGACCGCGAAGTGGCGCTACTTCGAGAGAGTGACGCCCATCCCCACGTGATTCGATATTATTGCACTGAACAGGATCGAATGTTTCGCTACATAGCCTTGGAATTGTGCCAAGCCACACTGACTGACTATATTCAGGGTCAGTGTGATATAAATCCAATAAGCCCTCTAGAAATACTTAGGCAAGCCACATCCGGTTTGTGTCATCTACATTCCTTAGATATTGGTGAGTACTCCTTATCTACTTGCAGTTATAACTTCAAAGAACTTTGTTGACATCGAAATTGGTAGATCACAATTGAGAACCACGACGCGATTTTCTTTAAAACTTTCTATATTATACCTCTTGATTGGATTGGAACCTTCTTCATAGAGTCACAGAAGATGGTGTCCTTCAATAATTCAGCTTTTTGATAATGAATACATATTTTCTTCAATTAATTCAATTTCGAGGAGTTCCGTTTTTTCTACCAAATTTCAATCGCTAGATTTTTTATATGCATAGTTTTATTGTTTTTTATACTTTTCCACCCTCTGTAAGCCAATAAATCTCAGGATTACTGACATATCCTGTTTATTATCTAATCATTATTGCACATAGACACAAAATCAATCTCCAAAATTGCAAACACACATTGTTGGGTGCCACAAGGCTCCATGCTTGGCCTCTTTTGGTTTTTGCCATATATAAATGATCTGACATTCAGGAAATATACAAACAGTGTTACTAGTGTGTATCTCGTTCTATATATTCGTATGTGTACCATTTAATTATTATAAGCAGATATGCTATTGGTTATATAACATATATTTTGTTAATGATTAGTTTTAACTAACACTACTTAGACTCATATTAGTATATATCACTCATTTAGTATTTATCAACCTGTGACTGTATTTTATGTTATTTTACCCGTCTTATGACGGTTCTTCTTGTGAATTTTAATACTTTTATCATATTTTTTTTTATATATATTGTAAACACTTTGTCCACAAGATCTAATTCTTATGACATTAAAGTATATTTTGATTGATTAATTGATTGGCAGCACTTAATAATCAGGAAAATGCACTCTCTTTGCTCATGATATTTCTATTTTATGGCATAGCAACAATGAAACTGATCTACATCGGATCATTAGCAATCCTCTCACATTCACAACTAAACTTTTTGAATTTTGTCATTTTTGTTCAAACAATTAGTTGACATGAATCCATTAAATTCAATAGTATTCTGAAATGTTTAAAAAGTTTAAAATTCAGTACCCGCAAACCAAAAATTAAAAGATAGTGAGACAGTTTTCGGAATATTATAAAAAACGTTATTTTGTATCTAGCATTGTTGGTCTTGGCTTGTTTTATTTTACCCTGTGAACCTGTTTTTAGATTCTGACTTTCTAACGTCATGATTTTTTTATTGCTGCTCTGTCAAAAGATATCGTGCAACCTTAGTAAATACCTTTCGAAATTATTCGCGGAAAATAGCCAGATCTGTTAACATCAATCTTTCTAAAACAAGAATGGTCAATAACGCTTATGCCCAACAGGTTTCTGATAGTCTGTACCACAATTTAACTGTAAATAATTGAAAAAAATTTGATTATTTTTTCCTTGTCATGGTAGCGTTTTTAAATGTCTGCGTTTGATTGGCTACTCAATGGAGTTGAGAAATTTCGACAATAAATCGTAGGTAAGGTTGCCTAGTCTTGAAATGTTTCAGTTATTAGAGAGTGATTGTGCATAAAAAAATTGTGAGGATCACTAAAACCATCTTGTTGTTCCAGTTCATCGCGACATAAAGCCTCACAATGTACTTATATCAGTTCCTGATAACAAAGGGCAAGTAAGAGCCATGATATCTGATTTTGGACTTTGCAAGAAACTTCAAGTGGGAAGGGTATCTTTTTCTAGAAGGTCAGGTGTTACCGGAACTGATGGTTGGATCGCACCTGAAATGTTGAACAGTATGGAAAGAACGGTGAGCAAAAAATCATTCATTCACTGCATGTTTTTTGTATGAGGATTATGATGCTATATTCAGTGATTGGAATACAAAAATATCATAGAGGAAAGTCTATCATTATTAAATAGATATATCCAAAAGGAATCAGTTACAGCCTTGTTCTCTGAATGCTTCCTCTCTATTAGGGAGGGAACTGAATCAATCAATGATATTAATATATTGGAAAACCAGAGTTTGTGCAAACCAGTTACAATGAAATAATGTTAATGCTGAAAAAATATCAACCTGGTATATATTGTGTAAAAACATACAATCTCAAAACTATATTTTTTCAGCAATAATTGCCTGCATTTCATTATAGTTATCAAATTTAATAAATAAAGAATGACTTTGACATACTTATATAAGCTAAAGAAATTATTTTCAACAACATTTTGGTAGTTGGGAAAGAGAAAAAATGAATCCACACAGAAGACATATTCAAATTCTGTCTATTGCATTCATTCATTAATATGGCTCTCTTCTACTTATATAAACATTCAATATCATTTGATTGTTGGTGCAGTAATTTAATATTTTTTCAGTTTAGTTTATTCAGTTTTAATTATTTGAGTTACAGAAAAATAAATTAAATTAAATTAATAAGTGGTCAAAGGCTTTTAACAAGTTGACATGCTCACTTTATGCTCTGTGAACCTCCGTAAAGATCACATATTACATCGCAGCTTATGGAATATTGAAATATGGGGCCTGGAAATCCCAATCAACTTTTGAGCCTAGAACTTTTATTTTCTGAATCAAGGATAATGCAAAAAGAAAAATATTAATTCAAAAATAACTTTACTATTTTCTCAAGCAAGCAAAAATGGGGGCCTGGGAGACAAATTTTTATTGTCTCATTTGGGCGATTAATGTGTTAATATAAAATAAAAAAACAATCATACACTTAAGCTTTAAAACTTAAACTATCTACCACATTTTTTTTTATATGTACACTTTCAATTATATTTTTTAGACATATGCAGTTGATATGTTTTCGCTCGGTTGCCTCTATTATTATGTGCTTTCGAATGGATCACATCCTTTTGGAGACCCTCTCAGAAGGCAGGCAAATATTCTAATGGGAAAATACGATTTATCCCAGTTGAAAGGAGCTCAGTGGTTGGTGATTGTTCAGAACATTGTAATATCGGCTTTGCTGTCATCGGAACCAGAAGCCAGACCTTCTTGTAAAGCTGTATTGGATAATCCAATGTTTTGGAGTTATGACAACATATTAAGTTTTTTCCAGGTGAGGATTCATTCTTTTTCCAATGAATTTTCATAACTTTCATTAAGAAAACTGGCACTGAGAAATGGCTATAGTGATATCCCCTCCAAGCCTGAATTTACTTTTCAGCCGGTATCACCATTTCAACGCTCGAGAGAAACAGTGAACATATAATTTGGTATCTTTTCATCAACACTTTGGTAATTTCAAAAGTATACACTCAATTGGTATACAGACAATTTTGTTTACTAAAGGTAACTGAATTCAGATCTATTTTAACCCCATAGCTGCGGGCGTTTTTTTCCATAGTATCTGTGTATAGCGGGTGTTTTTGAAGGTCACGGAAACGTATGCTTCCCGCTGCGACCAGCGCTATGAGCTATTTCTATTAGGTATCCTTTCAGAAAATTGAGGAGATTTACACAAGATTACTATAGAAAACTTTATTTTCGGAAAATATACAATGATTTATTATATCAACTCAATATATTTTGAGGGTATGATATTTCTCAAAACCGGGGAGGACACAAAGGGGTAAATTACACTCTGCACAGTGGTACATTGTACAGTCATACCAAAGTATTGAAAGCATCGACAACGTACGCCTCCCGTAGCCAGTGCATCTTGAGAGGCTTTGTAATTTTCCGTTTCCCGCACACTACCGACAAGCGAAAATATTCGTTTCCCGCAGCCAAGGGGTTTATAAAGATCATGTTAAGTAATAAAAGTAGTTGTAAAGTTTCAGTTCCATTTTTCAGTATTAAATCTTCAACAAATAAAATCCTATAACTGATTTTTGAGAAAATTAAGATAATTCTTTTTGAATGACAATACTCAATTATATCCAATCAAATTGTATGCCATTTGGATTGAAGAAGATGGAAGTATTTACAGAAAAACTCTCAACCATGGGGTCTGCCTTTTTATTTACACAACAAACTATTGTATCCTCTACATATGTTCAACTGACTCTTCAGATAAATATCATTTTATAATTTCTTGATGATTTTATGAATTCCAATGCGATATACTGAATCCATCTATATGAAAACTCATTCATTGACATTGTTTTATTACAGGAAGTGAGTGACAGAGTGGAAAATGCTGAAACTGATGAAAATGTTTTGATGGAATTGGAAGATGAGGCATTCCAAATAGTTAAAAGTGATTGGAAACTTTATATTCACGAGGAAGTGGCAACAGACTTAAAGAAATATCGATACTATCAAGGTGATTCGGTCAGAGATTTACTTCGAGCTCTAAGAAACAAGGTTAGACCATTTTGCAATGTTTTAGTTGAGTTGGAATCGATTTGAATTTAGAATAGCTACTATTAGTCCCATAAATATATCCCCATTGGCTGTTGAATCATACCGTATTTTTTCTCCAATAATCCTATCGGAGAAAAAATATGGTACACAAAATAAGTTGATTTTTCCCGCGACCTCGTATTAACGAGTCTGTTGAATCTACACGAAATCGATCGTTAATGATCCCTATTAACCTTCAATTTCTCTCTTAATGCATGATTGTGATATATGCAGCCAAACATACACCGAAATTGTCCATTAATAACCTGTAAATGGTTGATTTCTCCATTAATGCATCATTGTGGTATAGGCAACTAAACATACAAATCATATTACCTTTGCGCTGTCAAATTTATGTATTTTCAAATCCAAATATTGTAAGTTTCTCCTAGTTGAAGGAAATGGATATCAAAAATTTCACGTTGACCTTAGGAATGAGGATTTTTTTTTTAATTAACTCGTATATTAAAATGGGGATTGATGATCTTGAACATTAACGTGCTGGCTTCGCTCTCGCGTTAAAATATCTCGATCACTAATGGCCACCATTAATACACTAGTTGATTAAATAACTGTTGAATTAAATAATCATTTTAAATGTCCCTGAAAATCACATATTGTCTGATATGTGTTTCATTTTTTACTGGAGAATAGGTCAAAGTTTGAATATTTATAGTTTTATGATTATTTATATATATTTTCAAGTATTTGAGTCAATATTATTTACCTCGTGGTTTATAATAACTGTTACCTGCTCCGATTGTTGTGGCAATACTATGTGCATTGTTGTGAGAAATCCTGCAAGTGAGGCAAAAATCCATGAGCAGTTCATGAAAAAGAGTATATCAGAATAATTCTGAATGGACTTTTGTCTTGAAGTTTATTTAGTTTCTGCAGAAATGAATTTGTGGTATGAATATAATCGAAAAGTAATCTCAAAAGTTATTAGCTTTAACTGAACAAACATTTCTATTTCTTTTTTATTTGATGACAAAAAAGAATATACGAATTTTGAAAAGCTTTAATTATATTTATATATATATATATATATATATAAATATACAGTGTGTATCTTAAATGATGTCATTAATTCAAGGTAGTGATTCCTTGTCATATTTTGCGAAAAAAAGTTCAGTTAAACGTATGTCCTAACTTGCTTCGTATTCGAGTAACGGGGTGTCAAAGATTTAATAAAAAATCGGTTTTTCATGAATTACTCAAAAGTCTTTTTGCCGATCTTGATTAAACTTGGTGTATTTATTAGTAGTAACAAGCGGCTTTTTTCCATTAAATTAGATTTCGCATTGTACGCTACTGTTTTTCGCTAAGTTTGATATCATTTGAAATATTTGAACTTTATCGAAGCAAAGTCAGTGGCGTAGGAATCGGGGTTTCGCATCATTAATGTTCCAAAATTTATGTGAAAAATTATTTTTTTCCAGGCGCCATTTGAACAAACTTTGAAATGAAAATCTGTTTGGCTGTAAAATGGAAGAAGTATTCAAACTGCTAGTCAATTTGTTTTTATTCGGAGAATAGCATAGGTATTAATGAAAAATAATTAAAACAAATGCTCAAAATGAGAACCTTGTCTTGCAATACAACGACTGCGGCACACGTTAAAAAATTCCTTGGTTGTTGCGAATGACACTAGGATTATTCATAATTATATTCCTTAAGTCATTTACCTCGACAACTAGTGTCGCATAAACAAGCGATTTAAAATATCCCCAAAAGAAATAATCCAGAGGGTTCATACATCACACCATTGAGTCGAGGAGAAAGAAAATGCTGCCCTATGAGAAGAACACCAATAATTCCTGCCCAGACGTTCACCGAAAACTCCTGCTGAAATCCCCTTTCTGCAGTAGTATGGGGATTCTCGTAGTCCCAAGAATGATTGTTATGAAAGTTTATGATGGCATCCCGTGAAAAATTTGCCTCATCTGTGAATAAAACTTCAGAGCTAAAATAATTAGCAGTTTGAATACTCCTTCCATTTGATAGCCAAACAAATGTTCATTTCAAAGGTTTAATCAAATGGCGACGAATAACTAGTTTTTTGTTTTTTTTTAACTTTAATGATGCGTCACACCCATTTTTACGCCACTGACTTTGCTTCGATAAAGTTTAGCTATTTCAAATAATATCAAACTTAGCGAAAAACAGTAGCGTACAATGATTTTTACCATAAATATCAACCAGATAACTCTCTGCAACGCTATTGGTAATGAAATTCAAAAACTAATTTTATGGAAAGGAGCCCCTTGTTACTGCTAACAAACACACCGAGTTTCATCAAAATCGGCGAAAAGATTTTTGGGTAATTCATGAAAAACCGATTTTTATTAAACCTTTGACACCCCCTTATCGAAAACAAACCAAGTTATGACATTCGTTTATATGAACTTTCTTTCTCAAAATATGTCAACGAATCACCACCTTGAATTAATGACATCATTCAAGATACACCCTTTATATACATATATAAAACTAGGGATATTGGAGTAAGCAGCAATGAAAAAGTAAACTCTTTAAAGTTCATCCAAGCTTTCGGAAATGTTTATTTCCATCATCAGGGAAACTACAATAGATGAAAAAACCAATATTAATGCATATTACAGTACGAAATATTATGCTTTCTACAACTTCGTTGAGGTTGGTTTCAATGATGTTAAACATATTCATGTAAGTTTGAAGGTTGTAGACGATGTGGTAACTTGATTACTATCATTTCGGACGTCCATCGTCTTAATGTATTTAAAAGGTTTTCACGACGTTTCGAATGCTTGTATCTGCAATCGTCTCCAGGTGAATACTGACAAGTTTAGGTGCTACTTACCAATTTATGACTGTCGGGTAGACGATGTGGTAACTTGATTACTATCATTTCGGACGTCCATCGTCTTAATGTTTCGGTTGCAATGATGCGTGAATTCCGCCATGTAGTGGTGCGTGTAATTTCGCGCGGTGTGGTGGTGCGTGAAGTTTCGCGCCTCTGACCATGAAAGAGCAATCAGTGGTTTCCATACGTTCTTGATCTCACGCTGATTGACTAAAGGCGTTATTGGCTTTGATGTAGGCGGCCTCTTTGAACTTTCGTTTGAACCAATGCTCCTCTCTATGTAGAACATTTGTGTCATCCCATAGAACTCAATGGTGCTCAGTCCAGGCGTGGTCAGCGATTCTCGATTTTGATGTTTTCCACGTTGAGTCCATTTCTTGTGCTCATCCAATCTTACCGATAACGGTATCTTTGTCTCTCCAATGTAGGAATCTCCGCATTCACATGGTACTTCATAAATGCAATTCTTACTGATTTCATTTTTGTTGTCATGTTTGGTCTTGGTCAGGAAACTCTGTAAAGTACTGCCGGATTGGAAGCAGTTCTTGATGTTGAACTTGTTTCCGATCCTTCTGATCTTCTCGGAGACACCTCTAATGTACGGAAGACAACAAAGCACAGTGATCTGCCTTCCGTACATCAGAGGTGTCTCCGAGAAGATCAGAAGGATCAGAAACAAGTTCAACATCAAGAGCTTCTTCCAATCCGGCAGTACTTTACTGAGTTTCCTGACCAAGACCAAACCTGACAACAAAAATGAAATCAGTAAGAATTGCATTTATGAAGTTCCATGTGAATGCGGAGATTCCTACATTGGAGAGAAAAAGATACCGTTATCGGTAAGATTGGATGAGCACAAGAAATGGACTCAACGTGGAGAAACATCAAAATCGGGAATCGCTGACCACGCCTGGACTGAGCACCATCGAGTTCTATGGGACGACGCAAGTGTTCTACATAGAGAGGAGCATTGGTTTAAACGAAAGTTCAAAGAGGCCGCCTACATCGAAGCCAATAACGCCTTTAGTCAACCAAGCATTAAGATCAAGATCGTATGGAAACCACTGATTGCTCTTTCTGGCGGGCTGCAGAGGCGCGAAACTTCACGCACCACCACACCGCGCGAAATTACACGCACCACTGCACATGGCGGAATTACACGCATCATTGCACCGACAGTCATATAAATTGGTAAGTAGCACCTAAACTTGTCAGTATTCACCTGAAGACGATTGCAGATACAAGCATTCGAAACGTCGTGAAAACCTTTTAAATACATTAAGACGATGGACGTCCGAAACGATAGTAATCATATTCATGTAACATAGTGATTCAATAGAAGAATGTAAATCAAAGAATAATACGAAGTTCAAAGGTAATTAAAAACAAAGGAACACATTAAAATTGTTTAAAATCACATAAATATATCTAGTCTATGTGGTATGACTAGTGAAACTGAAAGGTTAGGAATAATTCCCGCAAGTTTATTTAGTTCAAACACAGGTGTCACTTGGAAGGAGTTTCAGTGGTACCAACTGTTGTATTAGTACCATCTATTATTACCGTCCTCTGGTGGTTTTCCGTAGTACTATTATTTGATATTACATTGTTGCCACTATTATTATCGTCCTCTGGTGGTTTTCAATAGTACTATTATTTGATATTACATTATTGCCACTATTTGGATTTATATCTAAAGACAAATGGTGCAAATAGGAGTAGATCTCACTCAAATGGTTAATATCCGTTTTTTATTGATGCAACTGTTTTCTTGGGAAATGAAAGCCATTTCGAAGAATGTTCACTGAATCCTAATTCATATGATGGTCAAAATTGTTAGAAATGGCTTTCATTTCCCAAGAAAACAATTGCATCAATAAAAAAACACATATCAAGTATGTGAGTGAAATAAACATTTCCGAAAGCTTGGATAAACTTTTTCATTGCTGCTTACCCCAATATCCCAAGTTTTGTACCTAACTAGTCTGCAAAGGCTACCCATCCACTTAATATACAGTGCTTCTCAAAAGTCCCCTCCCCCTCTTATTTTTGGAACGATTATACATAAACAAGTGAAATTTGGAAACTGAATATTAAAGGTTGTAAACTTCCCTACTAGTGATGATAGATGACGAAATCGTCAAAAATGACGTCACAAGGGCATTGTGACCAATAATTTTAAATGGAACCCTACGGCAAGCGACACCTCTTTTAAAAGGTATCGAAAAAACCTATTCAATGATACTAATTTTGTTTGTGTTTATGGCAGTTTTGGCAACTCGCTTTTAAAAAACGCAAAGCTGTGATGAATTAAATCAATTAATACTAAAATTTCAAATTCAAGCTCCGCCTCTGGATAGTTGTCAAATAAGCTGACGTTTTTGTTAGTCTCCCTAATTCGACGTTTTTGTAATTGTCCAAGTTTTTGTACATTTAATAATTTGTGTATTGTTGATCGAACGTTTAACTGTTTTAGCAGCTTTTGGTACTTTTAATATTTTTGTACATTTTAATAATTTGTTAAACTGTTGTGAACCGAACGTTTAAGTGCTTCAAGAAGCAAACTGGTACGTGCTTTAGGTGATAAAGTAGTAGCGATCCTAATTCTTGGTGAAACTGGACAAAATATTCATGCAGCAGTCCACATTTTTAATGAGAGGTTTCCCGATCGCCCCGTTTCTAGGACTTATTTAAGGGAGCTTCTTTGTAAGTTTGAAACAACGGGTAGTATTAATGATGCGAAACGATCTGGCAGACCACAAATTTATGATGAGAAAAAAATTGATATACTGGCAGAAGTAATAGTTAATCCTACTTCTTCAACAACTCACGTTGCATCTACCTGTGAAGTCAGTCGAAGTACATTACACAGGGTGTTGAACAAAACAAATTTCATCTATTCAAATTAAAATTGGTTCATCAACTCTCAGACTACTGACCTAGACCGAAGACTAGAATTTTGTGAAAATATGGAAACTAAAATTAACCAACAGCCAGACTATGTCAAAACAATTTGTTTTAGTGACGAAAGTACTTTCTATCTAAATGGAAATGTAAATACACAGAATGTGAGGTATTGGAGTGACGCAAATCCTCACCTGTTTCGTGAAACACATACCCAATTTCTCCAGAAGGTGAATGTTTAGGCAGGTATCCTGGGAAACCACATCGTTGGGCCTCTTTTTTTAAATACTAATTTAACTGGTGAGGTTTATCTGGAGCTGTTGCAAAACACAATAGAACCGTTAATCCTTAAAATTTTGGAAGATAATCCAGATGAATTCGGCAATTTGGAAATAACATTCCAACAGGATGGTGCTCCTCCACACTATTACGGTGCAGTAAGACGGTATTTGGATGAGGAGTATCGTGGTAGATGGATTGGACGACGAGGTTCAACGGAATGGCCAGCTCGATCACCGGACCTCACATCTTTGGATTTTTTTTCTGGGGGGGTACCTTAAATCGAAGGTTTACGCCACTGAACCTGACAATATTGACGTTTTAAAACAACGTATTGTTGCAGAATGTTTCCGCAGGCACATTTGCAAGAGTACGAGAAGAGTTTAAAAATAGGATATTTCACTGTCAGGAAGTAAATGGAGGTCACTTCGAGCAATTTCTTTAAGTAGATACTGATTCTTAAATCTGTAATTAATATCATACTGAATGGAATTTAAATTTTAATGTTTACTAATGAGCCATTAAAACTGCCATAAACACAAACAAAATTAGTACCATTGAATAGGTTTTTTCGATACCTTTTAAAAGAGGTGTCCCTTGCCGTAGGGTTCCATTTAAAATTATTGGTCACAATGGCCTTGTGACGTCATCTTTGACGATTTCGTCATCTATCATCACTAGTAGGGAAGTTTACAACCTTTAATATTCAGTTTATAAATTTCACTTGTTTATGTATAATCGTTCCAAAAATAAGAGGGGAGGAGGGGACTTTTGAGAAGCACTATATATATATATATATATATATATTTATATATATATATATATATATATATATATATATATATATATATATATATATGGTGTTTTCATAGGTAAGGCATCTTTTTCAACAGGATGTAGAAGTCGTCAAAATAGATCACATCACCAGAAATCACCTATATAAAAATAAAAAAATTAAGAAGTTCCAAAACTTACTAAAAAAAATGATCCCATTACGGTCTGGTATATTTACAAAAACTGTTTATAGTTATCACAATTTGTTTGATGCACACACAATAGTACTCGGCCTAACATTTTTCACTAACCAACCAAGTGTATTATGAAAATGATTCACTTCATTTTGTGTGTGTCATTTTTATGATGATTTGGAAGCCAATGGCAAAACTCAACTCTTGCAGGACGATTTTTTTTATATTCATCATATAATATTCATTATATTTATATTCATAACGAAACACGATGATGATATTTTAGAAACATCACTTCAGGGAGCTCTCACTTGAAGCTCAGAATATACTTGGGAAGGATTCTGAAGCATTTACGACATACTGGTTGAGTAGATTTCCACTGTTATTTGCTCACACATGGTTAAAGATGCAGTGCGTAGCTGATGAAAACAACTTCAAAAAATTCTACTACAGTTCTTATCAATACTCAGGAGCATATTTTAAAGACTTGATAAGTACTCAAAGAGACCTGAATTCACCTTCAAGATATGTGCTGAAGAAAGAGAACATAACAATTTTTAAAAGAAATAACCAACAGAAACTTGGAGCTAGTAATGACAAACTTGTTAAGTCAGGAGGTTTGTATAGAAATCATGCCTCTCCTGAAAAAGGCAGAGACAAGAAATATCTCCAAGCCAAGAAAAAAGTGAAAAAGGCAGAGGAGCCTCTGGTTTGGGTTTTGGAGAAAAAACCCGATTTTTAATCTGTTTTAAAACTGTGATATTTATATAGGGACAATTTTTGACTTTTAATTCTAGGTTTAAGTATTGTACAAATGTTTACGTATTTTTGTAAGACACATTAATATATTTTTCATAACAGTCACAGTGGATTGTTTTCCTTTCAATAAAACCTCTATATACCAAATTATTCGGACTATAAATCACCAAACACGTCTGCCGTTTTGGAGCTGTCATCTTGAATTTTTCAACACTGCCAAATTGCAAACCATATTCGAATGCCAATTTTCAAGTCAATTGGATGAGAGAAGTTGGGTTAAATTTTAATTTGTACCTATGTGAAGTTTAAATAAAACTTAAAAAAAAAGTAAATTGAAAAATAAAAAACCCGACTGCCTAAAAAGTGAACTTTAAAAAAGATGGAAACAAGATGACCAGAAAATATTGTCTGAAAATTAAGTTTTAAGAGATTAACTATTATACTTAATACTGTATAAACAATATCACACAGTCGGAGGCATCTTCTTTAATTTAAAAGATATATTATTGCCACAAAGAAACAAACATACATACATGATAAACACATTACCCTCCTTTGCGTCGCGCAGTCGAGTAAAAAGTTTCTTTCAGAAAAATATCAATTTTTCTGACTTTTTTAATAATAATTTGTATTTTAAGGTGAATTTAGTCAACTTTTTTGCAATAGTAATAGCAATAGCGATAACATTGAGAGTTGGAACTGTTGGATCAAATGATTACATTTGGTCACTTTTTAGCAATAACGATAACTTTAAAAATGTGACCTTAAATATTACGACTTTTAGAATCTTACGGCTATCGCTAAAATATTGTCTACAATGCGCATGTCTGACAACTATGAATACAGGTTCCATAGTTCCATGTCAATTTTTGAATCACAATTAAACTGCTGATAGTTGCAATGTCATTGATACTTGATACTTTGCCTTTCGTTCATCTCCATGATCGCAATATAAACAAAACACATTTCAAATTGATAATAGCAATAGGAATAAGAATAGCAATAAGCGTAAGAATAATTATATACCGAACCCATTTTATACAAAGAATTTAGATTTAGCAATAACTTCAAGAATGACAGGACAGGTATGACAAATATAACTTATATTTACTAGAACACAGAACTTAGCGAACTGTCACTTGTCATACCTGTCCTGTCATTCTTAAAGTTATTGCTAAATCTAAATTCTTTAAAAAGTTGACCTAATCCACCTTTAGAAACATAAAATAAGTGATATATGTTCCCTAGCGTACTTTGATTGAATTTAAACTGACTCATTGTAATGACCCTATATATGTACGAATTTCATGTCAGTTAATATAATATTAAAAATAAATCGAATAGTTTCCCATAAGTATGTGCTTTTTCCCATACTCAATTATATAAAATAAACAACATTAGCGATCCAAGGTGAACATATAATAGAAATCTTGGATATCACAGGTGAGTTATCAGTAGCTTAGTTGGAAAATCCTGCCGACATTTCCACCATCCAAGGTGAACATCCAATAAAAATATTGAATATCACAGGTGAGTTATCAGTAGCTTAGTTGGAAAATCGTGCTGACCACGATATTGGATAATTTTGCTTTGTATAGCAGTAGATTTTTGCCTTGCCTTGCCTAGTATACATTTGAAAAAGGCACAATAATAGCAATTCCTCGATCAACGCTCATTTCATAGTACATCAGTTTTAAGTTACAGGCATAACTATATATCAAAACAGTTCAAAATAACATTAAAAAAAAAACATTAAAGAGGCTAAAATCAATTGTTTCAACAACAAAATCCTAAATGCAGACAATAACACCAAAGCAATGTGGAATATTATCAATAATGAATTAGGAAGGAAAAGTAGATCATCTGACAAAACTATCAGCATATTAAAAAATGATCAACAAATTACAGACTTGAATGAAATAGCAGAATTGTTTGCTTACAATTTCTCAAATGCTGCCAAACTAGCAATTGAAAATAATTTTGGGCAAAACATCTCACTGCCTTGTACATTATCAAGGAATTACAATATAATTCATCCCTTCCAAAATGATCCTTTTACTGAATCGTAGGTGCTAAACACACTAAAAATATTAAAAAAGAAAAAGTCTACCGGATTGGATGAGTTGTCAATAATAACAATAAAAAAAGTAGTTCATGTAATGATTACCCCGCTGACTTACCTATTTAATCAGGCATTGTTTTCCAAAGGCCTAAGTTCCTCGAAGGGGTTTCGATAACGCCCTCAGACATCAGGAACTTAGCTCCCAGGAAACTGATAAACTTCGTAAGGAGTCTCGGAATCCTGGGCTTCGAATAGATGAAGGGTAATGTACAAAATATCTTATAGGTCGAGGTACAGAGAGGCTGAACAGCCATATCGACCCCCATACAATCTACAATCTAGGCACAGGCGCCGGGATTCGGTGGACAATGTTTTTGGTTATTTTTTTGGCTTTGCCAAAAAACAGTCGTCGTTTTGCGGGCCTTCCGGCTGAAAGGCCGTTTTTTACGTGTTGGCCACCGCGACGGCGGTGGACAATGTTCTGGTAAAAGATTCGGGCGTCGCCACTTTCGTGTACACGCTGACCGCCGCGACGGTGGGAAATAATGTTTTTGGTTGATTACATTTTTGAAGCGTCGGGGGATATATTTGTATGAAATTTCGGAATAAAGTGAGTTTTTTATGCGTTAAAAGGGGTGGTGTTTAAATATGGGATTTTTATGGCGTCGGTAGATCGAGTGTCTATGAAAAGTGGGAAAGAAAATTGGGAAAACTATTTGGAAAAATTGGATATTGGAGACCACAATTACAGGGTAAGTGAAAAGCTTTTAGGAAAAAAAAGTAGTTTAACGCTTGCTTTTATTTTACTGTTTGGAAGAACCACATGTACAGAAATTATTCGTATTGATACCAATGCATAAAAAGTTTTATTGAATTAGGGCATTATCGGTAAAAATAAAATACGAGGTTTTACAGGAAGTACGGATTCTATTTGTTTTAATAATGAAAAAGTGTAATTATGAAAATAAATATATGTGCTCTTTTATTGAAAAAAAATTGTTTTCAAATATTAATGTTTTGAAATTTATGTTTTAATCTTTTTCTAAAGCTTGATATGATATATTTTTTCATTTTATTTTATTGATATTATTTTATCGGTGAATTTTGTATTTTAACGTTGTAATTTTTTTTGTATGTATTTTTTTATTTACTAGAAGTATTGTAGTTATTTTGTGTATTATTTGAAACTTGATGTCTTTAGCAGCTCCACAAACACCATCAAAATTGAATTGAGTCGCATTATTTCCTGAAACACTTCCTTTCATGAGTCTGTATATTATTTCATTCCATTATTATTATATAGCTTTGTATTTTTATATATTTTACCACTATATTGTATTGTATTTTACCACTTTAGTGGACTTGTATTGTGTTTTATATTATTATTAGTATTGTATTATGTATTAATTATCTTTAGTCTAGTTTAGGATTTTTAAAAATTTCTTCTTTTTATACAACAAATTGTAATTGGGACTACCCGTTGAATAAATAAATAAATAAATAAACTAGAGTAAAGAAAAAGATAAATTAAATTCAATATAAAAGCCATCTTAGTGTAGAAGGAAAGTTTATTTAATTTAGAGAATTTTACTTGAAGGAAAAGTACAATGTTATTCATTGAAAAGAAAAGTTATTCAAAAAGACCTCGCATAGGCTTAGGCCCTCAGATCAACAAGTAAGTTTATTTATTGATCTGAGCTTAGGCCGAATTTGTTGTCCTGAATGACAGGTGAATAAAATTAACCAGTGCCTTACAAAAATTTTTAAAATCTGGTAAATTAAATTAAATTATTTAAAAAATTTGTGGATTGTGTCGAAAAATCTATTTTTTGGCTATTCTGCTGGTGACAGCTGCCCATATAATATGAAAAATATTATAGGTATTATTTTATCATTATTAGAAATAAAAAACCAGATAGTGTGACTATATTGATCATCAGAGAATGATAGTGTTAGTAAGTATGAATGTTCTATTTTCTTTTATTGAAAAATTTTAAACAGTAAATAGTTTATTGACCTGTTTTACACTGGTCAGCTTGTCGGGATATTTTTTTTATGAAGTTCATTATTATTCATTCTTATTGAAAAATATAAAATACGGTCAAAATGACTAGTATTACACTGGTGACGAGCGGCGGAATTTTGTTTGAATAGTTTTACAGAAAAAACAAACTGAAAAAAGTTCTGTTTCTTATATTTGAGTGATAAATTGGTGGGATAAATATTTTTTTCATAAAACAGAGCGGTCGAAAGGCCTGTTACTCATTACAAATGGTGACAACGTCGAGAAAGTTACGAAAAGATAAATTTCTTCTTGTTAGGTAAAGTTAAAGATATTATAATTTTTTATATAAAACAAAGAAATGGTCATAAAGACATTTTTCTCCCTGTTACACCTATATCTGAAGCAGTTTGAAGCTGCGGCAACGGCCAATGGATCGGACGATAAAGAAAAGGCGACAGCACTTATAGTGGCTTTGAAGGGATCTGCTTTGGCAATGTTACAGACCATCCTAGAAGACCCAAATCGCAAGTATGAAGATCTTATTTCTGCTTTAAAATTGAGATATGACAACCAACATCGAGCACAGCTTGCCTATCCATATGCCCCCGAGGATTTTAAAGTGCAGGTATCTATTGATGGATTGAGGGACATTGAAATACAAAAGACCCTAAGATTCCTTGGAAGTGGAAGCGGCAACACCTCAAGGCCGAAAGTAAGAGCGGTAACGATCGAAGAGTAACCTCAGGAAGATAAACTGAGCGACATCATAACACAGATACTCAGAATAATAGGAGAACTGAAATCCAGGAATGGCAGCGCTATAAACCAATCGAGAGGATGTGGTAGGAGCGGACTTTTCAAGAGAGACTGCAGGGAAGGGGTACCACCTGCCAGGACACCCCCTTCTTCTTCTTCTTCTTCTGTGCACATGGTGGGCTGGTTCCGGATAACCCGTGCATGTAGTCCTCTTTACTTGGGCCCATTGTGCGCCCACGTGATCTGAGAATCAGCTGGGCATGCCGATTTCTCTGACGAAACTCAGCAGTTTCCTCAGCTGAATCTCTTTGACATCTTCTGGGTTCAGAATTATGCTATCCAGGTTGATCTCCCTCTGGTGCACCAGAGCGGGGCACTCAGTAAGGATGTGCGATGATGTCTCGTCATCTTCCAGACACCATCTGCATATGGGATCCTCTGTGATCCCAATTAGTTCCATGTGCCTGTTCAGGTGATTGTGTCCCATTAGGAGCCCAGTCACAGTCCTGATATTCCGTCTGTTGAGTGACAGGATCTCTCTTGGCAGTTTCTTCGAAGTCCCCTTTATTTGGAGCTTCGATTACTTCATGCATGGCGCCTCTTGCCATGTTTTGACGAACTGCTTCTGCAGCAGTCCCTCCATGTTTGAGATAGCCATGCTTTTGGATATACCCAATATTGGTTCCGGTCCGACTGGAGTCTTTCCCGATCCAATCTTGGCTACTCTGTCTGCCTCTTCGTTCCCAGGAACACTGTCCTGGTACCTCTATGAGGCTGACTTTCCTTGTTTTTTGCAAACTTTCTATGGTGTTTCTACACTCGGACACCAATTTGGATGTGATTTTGTTTGATCCTATCGCCATGATTGCTGCCTTGCTGTCCGAGTATATGAGAATAGGTCCTCGACTTCTGTTGTCGAGGCTTTCCTGAACGCAGGTGAGTATAGCATATACTTCGGCCTGGAACACTGAGGCGTATTTGCCTAGAGGAACTGATATTTCTCTTTTTGTTCCTTCCTTGTATACTCCTGCGCCGGACATTCCCCCAAGTCTTGAATCATCTGTATCCGTAGTATCCGCGGCGTCTTTCCATTCATCCCTCGTGGGGATGATGATTTTTGGTCCCTTTTTTAAATTCAGAGCCGGCGGGATGCTGTCTCTTTCCATGTGTAGGATTGGACAGCCCTCCTTTGCCTTGTTCCAAATATTGGAGTGCCCATGGTCTGCCCCCGTGCCAATCCATTGGCCTGTACCTTGGAGTCTGTAGGCAGTATGCATGGCTTCGTGTTCAATGACTAGGTGCAGAGGTGGCAGTCCTAGCAGAACTTCTAGAGCTCTGGTGGGCGTCGTCCTCAAAGCACCTGTCATTCCTAGGCAAGCCAGTCTTTGTACTTTATCTAGTTCATTTCTGGAATAGCTTCTTGTGGTGCCGGTCCACCAAACGATGGGCCGTATATATCCAATGTAGGGTTTCTGGTGTCAAGCCCCATGTCTTACCGAAGGCTCTCCTGCATGCTCAGTAGGAGCAGATAGTCTCTTGGTGTGATTTTCAATCTGCTCGTTCCAGGTCAGCTTGGAGTCTATGATGACACCAAGGTGTTTCGTCGACTCTTTGTACGGAAGCTATCTTCCTGAGATACGTATATCTGGAAGAGTTCCTATTTTGCGTTTCTTGGTAAAGAGTACCAAGTCCGCTTTTTCTGGATTGACTCTTAACCCTCCGGTAGAACTCCACTGTTCCACTATGCTAAGAGCTTTCATGATGATTACTCCCATTGGTCTTGAGCCAGCAAGACCAAGTCGTCTGCATACGCTTGTGTGTACAGCCCTGACTCATTTAGCTCCGCAAGAAGCTCGTTAACCACTAGGCACCATAATAGGGGTGACAGAACTCCTCCCTGTGGACACCCTCTTGATACCTTGGTAGCGACGGTTCTCCCGTTTAGTTCTGTCGTTGCCACTCGCTGCGATAGCATGGCTTCGATCCACCTGATCAGGGTTGGAACGACCCCATGCCGTGCCGCGGCATGGCAGATAGACTCAAATGACGTGTTGTCAAATGCTCCGTCTATATCAATGATTACCCCATTGCGGATTGTCCACTAGTCAGTACTCTATCCTGTGTTTCAGGTGGTGGAGAGCTGTGTCTGTGGACTTTCCTGTTTGGTAGGCATACTGTTGCTTGTCAGGACACCCCCATGTACTCACCTGCGAGGACGGGGCCATCTAGGGAGTCCTCGGATAGGTACTGGGGAAACTAAAACTAGCCAGCATATCGGGGCGCATGCTGGCTAGTGATAATGGAGACCCCAGGGTCGTCTACGTCAACAGCATAAGAATATACCGATAGTTTGACCATCAGGGGAAAGGTGTACCAAAGAGACGTCATATGCACTATAGACACTGGTGCATCAGTTTCCCTGATCCGCAGTGGTATCCTAGAACGGTCACTGGAGATAATGCACCGATATGAGGGGAAGCATACATCACATTAATTCTCGGAAGACTACGAATAATGAAAAGAATTTTGGTGGCAGATAAAGAAGATGAGTTCATTCTCGGGATAGATCTGGTTTTTTTTTCGATGGTGAGCAGAAAACCATGAAATTTGGAGAGGAGGAATTTATTTTAACAACACCATCCGAAAGGGGGCATTCTGTGAAATTACGGGTAGCCAAAACTCAGGATACCTTGTTCATCTGAGAAGATCGTTGAGGCCCGATTAGAAGAAGGCCATGGGTGCTGCGTTGGAATACTACAGTCATGTGAAGAATCACCCAGCAAATTATTACTTGCTCTCGCATTATGACAAAACAAGACATCCCTGTAATAATTGCCATTGTATTCCATGTTGGAATGACAGTCCGGAAAGGACACATCATAGAAGTATATGAGCCAGTTGAGTATAGTAGATTGCAAAACGAGCGGATATCCGGACAGAAAAGGCACGGCTCTTGACATACTAAGAACCATAGGGAAATCCTTGAAACATATGTCACCGAGGGAATACGAAGCCGCCATGAAATTCATTGCCAATAAAAGTGACGTATTCAAGTCCGCAGTATTACCAACAGGACGAATAATCTAGTACAGCACATGATAGATACTGGTCAATCCCATCCAATTCGACAACCACCAAGAATATTACCATTTTCCAAACAACTGGAGTTGGAAAAGCTTGCCGAGAAAATGATCAAATATGACGTTATTGAAGAATCAAGTCCATGGTCCGCGCCTGTGGTACTAGTTTCCAAAAAGGATGGATCTACAAGATTCTGTGTAAATTATAGGAAACTAAATGACATCACGAAGAACTCCCCATTACCCAGAATCGACGATACACTGACTACATTAGCAATGGTTTACAATGCTTGACCTGAGAGCAGATACTGGCAAGTGGGCATACATGAAGACAACAAAG
This sequence comes from Gonioctena quinquepunctata, assembly GCA_018342105.1. Lineage (NCBI taxonomy): Eukaryota > Metazoa > Arthropoda > Insecta > Coleoptera > Chrysomelidae > Gonioctena > Gonioctena quinquepunctata. Next base: position 34,315 of record JAFIRS010003275.1, on the reverse strand, counting down.
AAAATACTGCGTTTACTTCTGGTAGCGGACTGTATCAGTTTACCATTATGCCTTTTGGTCTCTGTAATGCTCTGGCGACCTTCGAGAGATTGATGGAGCTGATATTGCGTGGAAAACTTGCCTGGTATATCTGGATGATGTCATGGTTATGGGAAGGAATTGTGTAGAATATCTGGCCAACCTGCGTGAAGTTTTCGGACGTTTAAGAAATGCCAACCTCAAGCTGAATCTTCTGAAGTGTTCCCTATTACCAGAAGCAAGTGGATTTCTTGGGCCACACAGTCTCGGCAAAAGAAATTCAAACGAAGGAATCGAAAATACAGGCAATTCGAGACTGCCCGAGACCAAAGGATAATCACGAAGTGAGAAGCTTCCTAGGCCTGTGCACCTATTTTTGTGGAAGGATTTGCAGGCATCGCAGCCCCACTACATACGTTGACAGGAGATCGAGTTAACTTTCATTGGTCTATCGAATGTGATAAAGCTTTCCGCAAATTGAAGGTAGCGCTTTGTTCAAAACCAATATTGGCATACCCACAACAAAAAGGCCTGTTCATATTGGACACCGATGCGAGTAATACCGGACTTGGGGCTGTGTTATCACAGGTGCATGATGGTCAGGAAAGAGTCATCGAATACTACAGCAAGGTAATGTCCAAGCCTAAAAGGAATTACTGTGTCACCAGGAAGGAACTTCTAGCAATAGTCAGGGCAGTAGATCACTTCCATAAATACCTATATGTAAGGGAGTTTCTCATTAGGGCATATCATGAGGCCCTGAAGTGGCTACTGGAGATGAAAAACCCTGATGGACAAATAGCAAGTAAATAGAAGAGCTGAACCAGTACCATTTCAGAATCAAACATCGCCAGGACGACTGCATATAAATGCGGATGCCTAGAAGACCGTGTCCAGAAGCCTGTAAGTATTGTCAGCCGATTGAATGCCACGAAAAGATATTAGATGCACGAGACTTACCAATGGACTACCTCCTGCACACATGAGACAGGACCAGTAAATCGATCCAAACATTGGGGGGACTTTCTACATTGGAAACAGGACGGAACTGGCAGACACTCTTGGGGAGATATTTCGGACAGAGATCCCATCTTCAAAGCAATATGGGCACAATGGGATTGCCTGGTTGTGGAGAATGGACTACTCAAACGGGTATGGGAGTCAGCTGATGGGAGGTCATCAATTTCCCAATTGGTTTTACCCAGGAAGAAGTCCTGAAGGAAATTCACGAAGGAAAATCTCGAGGATATCTGGGAGTCAATAAAACTTTGGACAAGAGACAAGATCAGGCAGAGGTTCTATTCTATAATGTCGAGTCATGTAGAAAACTGGTGCAGAAGATGTCCAGAGTGCGGCGCCACTAAAAGTCCCAAAACAAGGTCAGGGAAGAGGTGATGATATACAACATAGACGCATCATTCGAAAGGATTGCCATTGATGTAGCTGAACCCTTTCCTATGACGGACGATGGCAACAAATCTATTTTGTTGCCATGGATTATTTTAGCAAATGGGTGGAAGCCTATGCCAACCAGAAAGCATTCACAGTAGCCAGGTCATTGGTGGCCAACATGTTCTCAAGATTCGCATTCCGACCAATGAAGGAATTTCGAGCCGAAGTTATTCAAGAAAGTTTGCGAGCTGATGGTTATAAACAAGACCAGAAGCACGGCGCTTCACCCCCAGTCAGATGGAAGATTCAACCGAACTATGGAAGAACACCTTTTCAAGGTAGTGAAAAAAAAACATCAAAAGAAATGGGAGATATCATCAGATATCCTTGATATCTGGCACAAAAAAACGATGTGTCCAGATCTCTGTTAAGGGCCTGCGTTATAAAGTAGTCCGGCCTGGCATATGTGCATGTGAGCCATGGGGCGATTTCCGGAATCAATTTCATCGACCATTGGGCATTAGCAGTGTTGCCTACCCATTTCTCTTGCCATTTTTCCAAACGTGCCTGCCCCTTGGCCTCTTCATTTACTTGGGCCATGGATTGCAGCCTTATCCGTTCGTCCACGGGGAGGCCGACCGGTGGTACACCCGTTATAACGTATATCGCTGTTGCCAATACCGTTCGGTATGCCGCTGCTATCCTCAAAATCATTTTCCTCTGCTTTGCTATCAGCATTTTTTTGTAAGTACCTACCTGCATAACTCGTCCCCATACCGGCGCTGCATATAATATGATCGATTGGACGACCCCGTATAATGTGCGCCGCTTCAGGAAACCCGGTCCCCGTATATTTGGGAGGATTGACAAAGCCGTGATCTGCCTGTCTGCCTTCTCACATGTTTTGCGAACGTGTTCATTGAATCTAACCTTATCATCTAGCCACACCTCAAGATATTTGTTGATGAGTTCGTCCTTTTTATTAGATACCCTAATAAGGAGGACAAGATCGCCTGCGTAAGCGGCAGTGCAGCAGTTTGTTAGTGTTCTCCTCGTCTTGGCAAAAGCGCAGTCTACAGTGACCTGTCAGTAGTCCTGTTTTAATCCTCAGGTTTTTCCTATTCAGTTCTAACAGGGCTGCAGTTCTTCTTTTCGAAGGGTTTGGTATAAATGCCACTGTTTCATACCAGTACTCGCGTTTTTTTCTGAAAAAACTCCTTTGGTTATGCTCTTTGATACTCCGAACCTATGAACCTCTTCCTAGGGCCTTCTTTTGCCAGAAGGACGGCTTTCTCATTTCCTTCAAAGCATTTTTGTCCAGGAACCCATAGCAGAGTTATTCCGTTGTCCCTGCCTACGCTTTGAAGGGCTTTCACGCAATTGCATACTAATCTGGATTCTATGCGACTTGATGCTAGAGCTTCCAGTGATGCTAGAGCTTTCAGTGCTGGCATGATTTTAATCGATTGATTTTTACTGTTTCTGTTCAGAATTTCTTGCATGAACTTCTGTCTGGAATATTGTGGCGTATTGCCCCAGGTTTAGACTAAGGTTAAATTCTGGCTGTACTCCATGTATTCCGGCCCCAACTCTGTTTTGGAGCCGTCGGTGTACCATTGTAGATTGGCACTTGTGAGTTCTCGTTCTTTCGTCTCCCATTCATCTTTTTCTCATAAGGTCTATCAAAGTCGTATAGTCTGATGACATTGCCAGAATCGAATGGGATTTTATCTCGTTCTCGATCTTGCCCCCCTATTACTCGTTGACCTCGACAGGTTTCTGTATACACTCACTCTTGCCTCCTTCTCGCTAAGCAAATGCTCAAAAGAGGGATGTTGGACATTGCCCCTGTTATGATCAGACACACTTGCCTCTGGAGTTTGTTGAGCTTTTCTTGTGCACTCTTCTAAGCCCCTTTGCTCCACCAGACGACCGCTCCGTAGGTGACAATAGGTCTCACCACTGTGCAGAGCTGGGCCGGCTACTGATAAATTGTACTCGAGTACTGGGTACCGTGTACTTCTAATAACTGAAGAATGAGTACAGAGTACTTTACTCATTGCACATGCTGTCGAGTACAGTACTCCGATTATAAGTACTTTTACATCAAACTCTCTCTCTCTCTCTCTCTCTCTCTCTCTATATATATATATATATATATATTATTAGGTAATTTAGTTATCGTGGTTAATGCTATGTTGTTTTGCAATTTTTCTTTGCCTTTTTTACTATTCTAGAATCTTATACTATGCTCTAGTCGATGCATATGTATCAAGAGGTCAGCCTTATAGTAGCTTTGTTGTCAAAAGTATATGACCAAAAATACATCTCATGAAAATTCACAATTAAAGTATATGAAAATTGAAATTTATAGAAAACATTGTATTTAAAGTAGATCAACAGATATATAAGTTTGAAACATCCTGTATGATAGATCTCATCAACAGGAAACCCACCAATGAGATATCGACAGAGTTGTGTGGGAAAAAAGTTATGAAAAATAAAAGATATGAAAGCAGAAATTGTCAGAAATAAATTTTATATGAATTTGTAAATAGTATATAGTATATAAGATTTAGGATTAGATTGCATTAATAAAATCATGAATAGTAATTAGAATGACAAATAATTAGGTAGAAAGTGGCACTAAACTCTAAAAATATGTGAAAAAGAAAAAATGTGTGTGTGTTGCCATGGAAAAAATAACGAGTTTGGGAAAGATAAAAAAATTTGAGAAAAGAAATTCACGTACAAAATTTGAGAAGATAAAATAATAGTCAATTCAAGAAAAACTAGCTAAACGAATTCCAATAAGGCACAACTGGGAGCAATAATTTATCACAAAATTCCACTTACCTGGTGACAGAAGAGAAACCCTGAAAAAGCCAATTACTGGAACAAAAATATGTTTTGCACGCAAGGAAGCTGTCATTCCAATTTCAAAAGTACTTCCACGAGGCTGGGACACATCACAGGAAGAAGAATAACAGGTATTCTATTCACAAGAATTCACTAAAGTGCATCGTTTCAGTTTATCAAATAACATTGAGTATCTGATTCACTGTGTTCCTTTTTGATTGAACATTCCATAACAATTTGATGAAAAAGGACTGATGATAACTTTTAAACATTCTTTCAACTGGTATAATCACTCATACTAATTTGCACCATATCACATTATTGTTTTTATTTTAGTCCATAAGGTAGTTATCTGAATAAAAACATTCATTTGATTATTCTCTGCAATCTGTGTTTTATATTTGAACATCTATAACCACAGTTTTCCCCACTAAACAGCATTTGATATCGAACCGTTCGACAAGATGGCACTGCTGAACTTGCTAATCTAGAGAGAGGAGACTCATTGTTCATAGGCGTACCGACTGAGCTGGGCTAAGGTAAAAAGAGGTTTGAAAAAGGGTAAGATAACATAGCCGGAGTTTTCATTTTGTCATGATAGGGATTCACTAATAAAATGTTTGAAACAAATCTACAAAATATATATAAACTCAAAATCAATCCCATCATAATAATATATATATATATATATATATATATATACAAAATTAGGGTACTATATTAATCATCTAACATATTATATTATAACAGAATAATAATGACTTAATGAATTACATAAAAAACCTTGTCATTAGTTAGTCGTTAGGCCCTAGGCAACGGGTAAATAAATAATAATACGGTTGGCCCACGTGCTGTACATTTTCACTTTGTGTCGGACTCTACACTGAATACGATAATACCAATAAGGGCCGTTACCTCAAGTGCTCAAGTCTTCAACTAAAGGACAACCGCCACCGACGCCAACGTGAGGTTCTAATGATTTATAGAGCTTAGAGCCGTTGGAGGTTGCTGGTGAAGCATGCCGGCATGCCTTGGACAGGCGCAGACAAGTTCAGATTCCAGGTTTGCGTCTTGTAAAGCGTTGCATATTGCATAATAATGTACTCGCATAAGAGACGCGGGTATCGGATACTTTTACCTGATATGTACGGATACGAGTACCGAATACTTTATTGAAAATGTACCGCCCAGCTCTGCCACTGTGAGCCAGTACATTTGTTTGGGTTGCATTCCTCAAGTTTTTTCACAGATTCTTCTAAAAATCCATAGGGCTTGCCTTGCTCTGTTGGATACTTTTTCTAGATGAGTTTCTTATCTAGAATTCGCTCTAGGTATTTGACTTCTTCCTTGAATGGAATTGTTTCACCATAGAGGACCGACTTTCTTAGTGGTGGTGTGAATGGCACTCTTTTTCTAACCACCTAGTGATAGTTCTAAGAGCCACTTGGAGTATGTCGTCAGCGTAGGCTTGAACCTCGATTCCCTCCACCATAAGGCTCTCTCTCTAAGGTCTTCCTTCGAGATTCTGCCCCCAGTTCCATCAGATAGTTAAATCAGACCCACTTCTAGCTCCGGTTCTCTAGAGAGGATCTTGTGGGTAACTCTGCCAGAATTTCCTCCAAGTTTCCCTTATCGCTTTGTTGTATCCCGTTAGGGTGGAGCGGTAATCTTTCCAACTTCCCGATTTTTTGGATCTATTGAAGAGCCTCCTTACTTCCGCTTTCCTCTTTTCTAGGTTTTCGCTTCACCAAGAGGTTGCTCTATTATCTTTTTTGGTTTCAAGTGGGTAATTTTGTTGATAGGCGGTCAGCACTGGGCTTTGATAGATGTTTAAGGTACTTTCTCCTATAGTTGCTCGAATTAAATAGAAGGAATAAACTACAACATATCAAATTTGGAAACAGTTTTTTCCTTTTCAATGGAGCTTTCGTTTTTGAATTTTCACATTATCATAATTTTTTATATCCTCAATAATAGGCATAACAAGTGTCAACGAAAAAATTTGGTTAAAACCGGCATTCGGCGTTTCCGTCCTATTATTCATTTCATTTTGTATTTATTCTTTTTATACCATTTTTTTAACTCATGAAACTTGAAACACATTGTATAAATCAGTGTTCGTGGCTATAAATTCAACTTTATAATGTAATTTTTTAAGATGTTTTCAACCTTGTCCTTAAAAATTTTGATTTGTACAAAATAGAAAATTTATCGTGTTGGATCAAAATTAATTGAACCTAAGTATTTTCTGCATAATTCATTATGATTCTTGAAAGCATGTATTTATCCATAGGAAATTCCAGATTACAATATTTCCAGTTGCTCACTCATCAATTCAAAATTAAATTACGAACACTATGTAGGTAAGTGACACGCTACATCATAACAAAGTGTTGAAATTGATAAAAGAAACCATGACAACCAAACAATTGCAATCCAATTCCGAACCGAACAATCGACAAAAGGGGAGTCTGCCTGCCATAAAATCTTTCATATCATTTAACGTAAATCAGTATTTCACAGGAGTCAGGATGACCTTCCGGAGCATTGAAAAGCATGGCATTCAGCGATCGCATGCAAAAAATAAATCAAAATCATAGCAAGCGAAAGTCCCAATCAATAAAGAAATGAATGTCTGCTGTAACGAAAATATGTGATACACGTTCCAGTCAAAGTTTTGCGAGCGGGGAGTAAACAACCTCCCTGTTCATGTTCGTGCCACGACTCAAACTTTATTACAATAACCCGTGAATGAGCATTGTTTACACGTGCGATTTTCGTACTAGAAAATATGTTGTTCTTCCACCGACATGGCGAATAAAAAGAATCTCTCCGCATTTCGGCAATTGTCTCTTAGTTGCGATGGCCCGAAAATCCAACAAAAATTCGCTCTAAAAAAACAATTTTCCGAAGATTTACCCGATTTGCGGGAATGGCAGAGTCAAGACATAGGATTCAAAATATCGCTCGCTAATAAAGGAATTCGAAATCCCATCAAACATGCCTGGGTAGAGAATACACCTTCAAGAAACCTAACGGAAGAAGCTGTGATCGTGAATAAATGCAGGGATTTCAAAAGAACCTCTTCGGAAAAACTCTCGAGACAGGTATCTTTGGAAAAAGACTCCATCCTCAATTCGAAACAGGAATTGGGTGAGAGGCTCCGCCAAACGTTCAAAGATAAAGGTGAGGAAAAATTCAATTTGCAGATATTTCTAGCTCACGATAGTAGAGACCCTAAAGATGACAGCTACTTCACGAAAGAGAAAAATCAGTCGCATGCTTCTGAAAATCAACCAAAGTTGATCTCACCTCTAGTAAGCAGTACTGCAAGTAAGAACCCTTTTAGAATTCGCAAGCCTATCAGATCCAGAACAATCGATTCATGTAGCTCATATTCACCAACAACTACCAGTAAAGAAGCTTTGGAAAGTAGTGCTGTTGTGGTGGTCCCTGTCTTAGAAAACGATGATCCTAGTTGCACAGAAGTTAGTGTGGCATCCAAGGCCGAAACCGATTCTACTGGAGCCAATATGAAAGCAATAAACTCTGTAATAATAAGACCAGTCAGCGCTGCCAGTAAAAGGGATAAATTCCAAAAACGCGTAAACTCAGCCTTCACCTCCACTGTCAAAGAAACACCTAAACCTCGCCGTCCTCTGGTGAGATCTTCTTCAGCTCCATGTAAGCCCGATTACGGCAAATCCAAACAGAAATTCAAACCGTTCAAGAGGCTCGTTCAATCGAAGACGATTTCAGTGGACAATGAAGATGACGAAGAAAATAGCGACAAGAGTCCGAAGAGTAAGAAGGAGCTGAACAGAACCACGGCGGTGAATGGATGTGATATTGTTACCATGGTTTCTCTGGTGAGTCCAGCTGGCAGCGATTGCGAGGAAGCGGTAGAAAGTAGCAGAGTGGAGAATTGTAAGAATACGCCGAAGAAAGAGAAAGTAAAAAAAGAACAAGAGGAAATTGATATTCCGAGAATTTTGTCTTTGAGGAAAGCAGCGAAATCAGGTAAGAATAATCCATATGACTTATATTCATTATTCCCGAAAAGTATAAAATCAACCAGTTCTGTGATCACACTGAACCATGTGTGACTGTTCAACGAGATTTTTTTTTAAACTAAGTAAATTATGTATATCCTGAGCACATGAACAAATTCGTGCTTCAAGTAGTCCAGTTTTTTTAAATCAATATTGTGTGTGTTTTGTTTTTGTTTTTTCGCCAATGTTTTTCAATGTATCCAATATTCCAGTGCCAAAAAAACGACTCTTTTTGTTTATTTTCTCCTATGATGTTTAAGGACATGCATCAGCTATTTTTTTATAAAAACCTCACATTAATGTCTTGAAAAAGAAAAGAAAATTTTCTTTCGAAAGCTCGACAAGTTAAACAAGAGTTTTACTTTATCAGGCCAATATATGACTCCAACCCCAAGGATAATCTTCGGAAATTCACCTTTTTGTGAATATATATATATATATATATGCATATATATATATATATATGCATATATATATATGCATATACCCTTTAGGGTAGAATTTTCAAAATCCCTGAAAAACGTATTTTTTCTTTTGAAAAGAAAGCTGGAAATCTAGCACCATTGCCGGTATTATAACATACATATATCCAACCATTTGGTTAGTGCACGCCGATAAAGCAGCCGAGCAGCTTTTTTCTTCCGAATTAATTTAGAAATATCGAGATTTAGAACTAAAATCTTATTTTTATCAAAATGAATTATAGCTTATATTATTCAGGGATAGTTTAGCTTTTTAATCGCTTCAGTAGTTCCAGAGATTATCTCCTACATACAAATAAACAAAAATTTGTTTAACTCTTTATAATATTAGTATAGATTAGCACCCAGAAAATTCCTAACGGTAGTTTTCTCAGCATGTTTCGAAATCGCTAGATTTTTGGAAAGCTCTCGATGTTTTCTGTTTGTTTCGAGAATTTCATCGTGCCGTCGGCGGGTTCGCGATAATATGCAGTGGCGTAGTGTAATAGTTTTCGTAACAATATTCATTAGTAATATTTTAAGTGAGTGGTTCGCCATGCGAGAAGCTATAGAAATAACATGAAAATAGGCTAAGATCCTATCTGGATCTGTAGGATCACTATGCAAAAAGTTGCATTTAAATCGAATATAAACTTTTTGAGATAATTGCGGACATACATAAACATTCTGGTCGAATATAGAAGTTGATTAATAACACTTACATAATTATGGATCACGCTGTGTAAAAAATAACACAAAAATAAGCTAAGAACCTTCTCTGGGTCATTATGCATTCTCCTTGGTTGAATATAAAATCTAACATACAACCACTTCAACGTACCCTGTCTATTATAAAATATTTTGTGGGACTTTGGGATCACTATATTATACTATCAGCCCAGTCTGTAGAGAAATAAAGTTGATTTAATTTATTATAGGTATCTGAAGGTTTTGGGTGATAGGGGGGTTAGTACATGGTGAATACATAAAAACGTACAGCCAGTTTGGCCCTATCTTCTCTAAAAACAACAATCAAACTCGGAAAGTTCAGTTTTTGGGCGCTAGAATTTTTCGATTACGTTTTAGAGAAAAGTTGAAAGTGTACCAATTGATTCAATATATATGAAATATTGGCCCTTTAAAGTGAAGGTACTCTTGCAAGAGCGCCAAGGCGCATCAAAATTTAACATCATCTCGGCTTCTAGGCAACGTAGAACATTTATTTTTTAATCTTTGGTAGCTGGACGAAATTTTAACAACTGGCTAATTTTTATTCCCCAGGAAAAGTGAAAATTTGCATTTTTATTCAGATAGTTATTTGGTTTTATATTCCAGTCTCAATTAAGGACTCATGTAGATGATTAAGGCAAATAAGAATGTTTTCCAGAAAGGAGTACTCACCAGAAACCCTTTGTAACATTGATGCAAGAGTGGCATCGCATTCACTAGGTCTTAAATACATATGCAGTAGCGTATTGTATTAGTTTTCGTAACAATATTCATTAGTAATATTTTAAGTAGTAAGTGAGTGGTTCGCCATGCGGGAAGCTGATTCATGCTGTATATAAATAACAAAAAATTTAAAAATTTTTGATAATTGCGGACAACATAAACAATATTGAAGTCGATGAATAACACTTACATAATTATGGATCGCGCTGTATATAAAATAACACAAAAATAAGCTAAGAACCTTCTCTGGGTCATTATGCATTCTCCTTGGTTGAAAATAAAATCTAACATACAACCACTTCAACTTACCCTGTCTAATTATAAAATATTTTGTGGGTCTTTAGGATCACTATATACTATTAGCCCAGTCTGTAGAGAAATAAAGTTGATTTAATTTATTACAGGTATCTGAAGGTTTTGGGTGATAGAGGGGGTTAGTACATGGTGAATACATAAAAACTTACAGCCAGTTTGGCCCTATTTTTTTTATAAACAACAATCAAACTCAGAAAATTCAGTTTTTGGGCGGTAGAATTTTCCGATTACGTTTTAGAGAAAACTTGAAATTTACATTTTCATTCAGATAGTTATTTGATTTTATATTACAGTCTCAATTAAGGACTCATATCGATGAATAAGGCAAATAAGAATGTTTTCCAGAAATACTCACCAGAAACCATTTGTAACATTGATGCAAGAGTGGCTTCGCATTCACTAGGTCTTCAATACATTTTTGTCAATGAAAATCTAAAGCGTGAATCCACGATCATCAGTGAGACCGGAAGAATTGGAAAACACTTTTTTAGAATCAATTTCACTATGCAATGATGGAAAAATGTTAGAAACATTTCATCTGGAGTGACACTTTGAAATCAGTGTTTTTTTACATTAAAACCACTCATAAGGGATTGATTTGTTTGATTACATACAACAATTATTGCAAAAGTTATAAACATTTCTGAAATAGTGCAAAAAGAGGGTTTTCCGCCATTATTTCGAGAATTTATTTATCGATTTCAACGCATAAAAATAAAATCAAAGGTATTTTCAATACCTACAACTTTCATCGTTACAACTTTTCTCTGAAACGTATTCGGAAAATTCTACGGACCGAAAACTGAATTTTCCGACTTTGATCGCTGTGTATAAAAAATAGGGCAGAAATGGCTATACGTTTTCATGTACTAGCCCCCTATCACCTAGAACCTACAGATACCTGTAATACCAAAAAAGGCTGAGTCTGTAGCATCATCATGCAAAAAGTTGCCATCAAATAGTTTTTAAGACCTACCCACACGTACACTAATGATCACAATATCAATTGATCATTGTAGTAAAGAGGGACTTTTCTCGGAATCCATTTTAATAAGTTTTTTTGGGCAATTAAATAGCCGTTGAAAAAGTATAGTACGTACAAATGAGTTATAAATCAAATCACGTATAATAATGCTATTTTCATAAAATAGGTACCTACTTTTCCTCATTTTTCACATAGAATTAAAAAAATATGGTGCTTCTCGGAATCCTCGTGACGTAGTCGCAGCCTTAAACTAGTTATGAATTAAGTGCTCACTATGATGAATGTCAGGATATTATATAACGACGGATTGTCTTGCGTGTCATGGCTGTTTGTTTTTGTGAATATTATGCTGTCAACATATTGATTGCAGCAACTTCTAATGTTTCATTTATAGAAAAATGAGTTTTTCAGCTTCATTATCATACATTTTGACTGTCATATCATTCATCTAACAGCACCCGATTTTTTCGTCGTTTAGAAACTGATTCGATTATCCGAAACGTAAACTTGTGTCTAAACACTTTGGTTTCGCGTGTCTACCGACACATTTGCGAGTATCATATACAATACCATTTCACTCGTCACTAAAGCAAGTGGAATTTTCACCAAGTTTCGGGATAGTTTTCACCTACATGTTTTAGGAAATTCATTTCTTCATCACTCTGGGAATTTTGTAACCTGCATGCTCATGTTTTAATGTTTCTGGCATAGTTGTAGAGTTCGATGACCGAAAACTATTTCAGGATCAAAAATTGTAATGTTGATTTCTTTGAAGATATGAATGGGGTGTTACGAAGACGTAGAAGGGCCCACAACAAAACTATTTTTCAAAAATATTTGGAATTGCCGCTTTGAACTGACAATTGTCACTTTGAACTGACAATTGTCTTTTTGAAGTGAGAATTGTCACTTCGAAGTGACAATTTTGTCACTTCAAAGTGACAATTTTTACTCAAAAAGGACATTTATTGCCAACTGCAATGCAAGGATATTGTTTTTCAGTCAATTTACGCGTATACGATTTAGATTGAAAATTCTAGGATTTTAACTTATTACGAAAGTAATGTTTCCTTTTTACAAGCTTTTATTTAACTCGCTTCGTTCATATGTCATTATGTCATTCTTTCCGGTTCAAAATTTGTAATCCATTTTTGGAGCACTTGCCGACATCCGATTGAGCTGAAGTTTGGCAGGTGTTCATAATTCCGGTGACAATGCATTATGAAATGTTAGAGAAAAAAACAAACTGGCGGCTCCAAGATGGCGAACGAGTTTTGTGATTATGGTCCGATTAGATTCAAAATGTATGTGGGAGTTTTCGGGGTCGGAAATTATGAATGTTTTGTCAAAATTTATGAAATTGAAATGGCGGTTCATGGAATTTTTGTTATAGAAAAAACAAAATGGCGCTCCGCTCCATAGGTTTATGGACCTATTCTATTCAAAATTGGTATGTGAGGGTTTTCAGGGTCGAATGAATCAAATCTTGGAAACTAAAGAATTGTTGTGTTTCTCGAACTTGCAATATGTACGGGGTTTTGTGAATGTCTGCCACTTGATCATCAGAGCAACAATACTGGATATTGATAACTCCTTCATTCGCCTTTTCATTGATAAAATTATAGCGAACATCAATATGTTTGCTCCTTTGATTGAACTGCCCATTTCGTATTATTTCATGGTGCTTTGATTGTCGATATTCAGCTTGATGGTCACATTTCGATTGGTTAGCTCGTCCATGAGTGATTTTAAATAAATTAACTCCTTAGTGCAATCTGCAGCGGCAATATACTCTGCCTCGGTACTAGATAAGGCCACAATCGGTTGTTTCCTGGAACACCAGCATACAGGTCCTCCGCAAAACATCACAACATATACAGTCGTGCTTTTTTTTTCATCTGTGTCTCCTACAAAATCTGAGTCACAGTATGCTATTAATTGGTCTCAATAACTTCCTTGCCTCTACTGACTGGAATAATGAACTCAGCTCTGATGAAGTAAACGATGTAGTCCCAAAATTTTATGAAATTATAAATACGGGTATAGCTATGTTTGTACCTTTCAAAAAATTTAAATCATCTTCATTTCCAAAATATTTCAACTCTGAACTAAAATATTTAGTAACTCAGAAAAAAATTATGCACAAACAATATTTAATATCAAAAAATGCAAATGATTATCTACAATTTTCACAATTGAGGGCTAGATGCAAAGAACTATCAAAAGCTTGCTTCAGGGCCTACATCTCTTCAGTCGAACTTGATCTGTTGAATAATCCTAAACATTTTTGGAAATATCTAAAAACTAAAAGTAAATCACATGATCTTCCAAATAAGATGCAATATAGAGACTTGTCTGCATCAGATGGTAAAATAGTGTTAATATGTTTGCAAAACAGTGTATGCGGAAGCCGAAATTCATGATCCGAACCAAGTACCTTCACCAACTAATCAATACATTCCATGTCCGTCTTTATCTTTAACAGAAATTTATGACAAAATCAGTTCTCTTCCCAATAAATTTACAGTTGGACCTGATGGAATACCTAATATTCTCTTGAAAGCATGTGTTTGCACGCTGTCTGCACCGTTACTCAACATTTTTAACCGATCCTTACATTCAGGATCCTTCCCTGACTCATGGAAGGATACATTCATTATGCCAATTTTCAAATCTGGTGACAAAAGTTTGATAGAAAACTATCGAAGTGTGTCCATTCCCAAATTGTTTGATAGCCTAGTTCATTCCCATCTAATCTGGCTGTGTAAGAATATATTAATAAATGAACAACACGGTTTTCGGCCAGGCAAATCCACAGTACCAAAATCAAATTCTTAAAGCTTTGGAGAATAAATCTCAAATGGATGCCATTTACACTGACTTTTCGAAAGCATTTGACAAAGTCAATCATTCACTTCTGATTCACAAGCTAAAACTTATTGGGTTTAATGAAGATCTACTGAAATGGATCAATAGCTTCCTGACAGGACGAAGGCAAACGGTGAAGCTAGGAAATTTTGTTTCAGATGAAATTATTGTATCCTCTGGTGTGCCACAAGGTGCCCATTGTTCCCCTCTTTTGTTCAATCTATTTGTGAATGATCTTGGCATTTCAATTGTAAGTAGTTCCTTTGTAATGTTTGCAGACGACTTGAAAATGTATAAAGTTATAATCTCTGATTCTGATAGACTGGATCTTCAAACTGAGTTAGATAGCCTAACAAAATGGTGCGATCATAATTCACTGCATTTGAATATAAAAAAATGCAACCACATAAATTTTTACAGAAAAAACAAAAAAGTTGATTCTACTTACCACATAGATGGGATTGAACTTAATTCTACAAAATGCATAAAAGATCTTGGTGTTCTACTCGATTATCAACTCAACTTCAGTGAACACATAAATACAGTCTGCACCAAGTCATCTAAAATGTTGGGATTTGTATTAAGAAACTGCCATGACTTTTCTGTACCCACAGTCAGAACCGTGCACTTGTAAGATCGCATCTTGAGTACGCAAGTATTGTCTGGTCTCCTATCTATTCTGTCCATAAAATTGCTTT
The DNA here is from genome assembly GCA_018342105.1 of Gonioctena quinquepunctata. Classification (NCBI taxonomy): domain Eukaryota; kingdom Metazoa; phylum Arthropoda; class Insecta; order Coleoptera; family Chrysomelidae; genus Gonioctena; species Gonioctena quinquepunctata. Next base: position 19,215 of record JAFIRS010003275.1, on the reverse strand, counting down.
GGAGTGGATTCAAAATAAATTTTTAAGATTCTGTTCCTATAAACTACATCAACCAGTTGAAGATCATGAATACTCATCCTTACTTCATGATCTGAATTTATCGAAACTAGAGAAAAGAAGAACTACTTCTGATTTGTGCTTTATCTTTAAGTTAATGAATGGATTGATTGTTTGCAATGAGCCTCTTGAACTTGTTAAATTGAATGTTCCTTACAAACAACTAAGAAATCCTAATACATTTCTAGTAAATGTTCACAGTACTAATTATGGTAAAAATACTCCTCTAGATAGATCATTAGATATTATAAACAAGCAGAAAGTCAATGTTTTTGGTGTCAGCCTAACACAATTTAAATCTTCCATAAACAATATTCACTTTTAATCAATACTGTTTTCTAGTTGTTCAAGTCTTTTTTCTCTTCTATAAATTCTAACTTTTTTTTTTCTCTTCCTTTTGCTAGTAGGAGCTATGTATTCTTATGTATTTTTACGTTTTTTATGTATTTTTAGTTTTATATTTTTATACTTATATTTTGATTTGTATTATAAATGTAGACCTTATTCATAATGTATATATGAACCGTAATGGGGTTTTCCTGTATATTAAATAAATAAAAAAATAAAATAATTGCTTATCTTTTTAATTTCTTGAGTATCGAATTCCATAATCTTGGGAGTGCTTCAAATATATCAGTATACTTTTTACGTTAGACACACTTGAAAGTGACAAATGCCACTTCAAAGTGACATTTGTCAGTTCAGAGTGACAATTGCCAGTTCAACGTGACAATTGTCACATCGAAGTGACAATTGTCAGTTCAAAGCGGCAATTCCAAATGTTTTTGAAAAATATTTTGTTATGTCTGTATAGTTAGTTTTAAAGGATCATGAAAATTGGTATTTGGGGGTCTTTGTTACAAATAAAAAATACGCGTTTCGGTGTTTTTCGGTATTCAACCACTGAAGGGGTGAAATTTGGGTTTTTTTAGGAATTCCGTTAGTTTTCTAGTTGGTATTTGAAGTCTTTGTTACAAATAGAAGAAAAACTTTTTAGAAATTCTACTCCTAAAGGGGTGAAATGTGGGTTTTCAAATTAGGGTCATAAAAATTAGTATTTGAGGTCTTTTTAAGGGATGAAGAAATACATGTTTCAGTGTTTTTATAAATGCAAAAATGCAACCCCTAGGGAGTGGAAGGGGGGGGGGGTGAAAGTTTGTGTAAAGGTTCCGTTAGTTTTGGAGTTAGGGTCATAAAAATTGGTATTTGTGGTTTTTGTTACAAATAAAGGAATACGTGTTTCAGTATTTTTAGAAATTCCGTGCTTAAAAAAGTGAGTGAATTTGTAGTAGTCTTGAAAAAATACAAGGTTCACCGCGGATGAAGTCGCAAGTACCAGCCAGTTATAGTATATAACAGTTAATATTAAAAGTAAGGTGGGTGAGTGAAGTATTCCAAGAGTAATCCAAATTAAGTAGGTAGCAATTAGTATATTTTAGCCACAAAAAATAAAAAAATTAAAACTTTTTATGAAAAAATCAAACCGACGAAATTAGAAACTGAAAAGCAAAAAATCAAATGAACCTTTATAGTCTTGATAACTAAGCTCTTAAGCTAATGTAAGTAACTAATTTTGAGTCGGCGCCAAACAAACATTCAACGAAGATCATTAAATTACTTTAAAGAAATGATCAAATCAAAATAACATACCTACGCGTAGGTATGTTAAAACATATCTCGAATTATGGCGAAAGAGGCTTGATTACCACGCTACACCTTCGTAAGGTGTTTATAAAATCAATGTGTGATCATCTACAGCCGAATGATAAATTTAGTTTCTGTTGAAAACGGTGGTACATTCCGATAAAATTTCTGTAGTCCTCCGCCATAACTGGTAATCAAGCTCTTTCGCCATAATTCGAGATTTGTTTTACACCATTAAATAACTCATTCCTATCGATTGTAGGGTATTGGACAAGTAAAAGTAATCTGCGTCTAGACTAAGATTTCGCAAATACATTGTTCGCTTCTTCAGAGCTATATGAAAACAAAGTGGGTTAGTTCACGACAGGTCATCTCCAAATGTCAGATGACCAATACACTCAATGAGTTGTTTACGACACTGGTAGCAAACCTGTGAAATACTATCGTTTGATCACAACCTCTGAATTGTTCTATGCGCACCTCACATAGATTTAATTTTTACCCACGTAAATGTAACGATCAAAAACTAAAATCGAACTAATATGATTAATAACTTATTAAAAAACGTTTTGACAACAATAGATGAAATCATGAAAATATCATACCCAATTAGCACAAGTACGCCATAGGAATTTTTTATACACACTTTATTTGCTTCACCCGTATGTATGTATGTATGTATGAATTTGGGTAATGGAATCTTTGAAATTGATTTTCACCCACTTCCAGACTTCCAAATTATTTTAAATTTTGCACACGTATTAATAACCGAAGATAGTCAGAAAAAAAATATTTACATTTCAAAGATCTGGGAGTCTGGTCCTGCCTAGAACCTGGATAGCGGTGTGAAAAATCGCTCCAAAGTTCATCAGTGATTTGAAAGCGTTATCCAGTCCGAAAGACGTCTTGTACCCGCGAAGAGTGGAGAACGAACTGTCTGTGCATACATTATTGAAGAATGAATCTACAAACAACCTAGTAGAAATCGACAATCCGCTGTAAATTGCAATGTGGCCTGCATCGGTGCTTGTAGGGAGCCGATCTACTGGAAGTACTGGGCACTTTGCTTGCCTCCATTGGAGATGACCTGATCAAAATCCCAGCTGAAAGTTCTCTATTTTCAGCTAGAACCAAAGAGAATGATGGCTCAAGTGAGCATGCTCCTGCCAAATGGCAGAAAAAGGAGATATTCCCAGTTCACTCCCAAGTATCTCAAACCCAGCTATTTCTCCTACCGCATTTTGTAGAAGTTGTAGAATCGTAGTCCCTAATGCATCAGCTTGAAGGAATACTCAAAATATCAAAATTTCGAACAAATTTGAACAACTGTCATACATGTCAGAAGGTGAAATGCTCGCAATTTTGCTTCAGTTCAGGAGCGGAATCAGCACTGGTGTCGGCCCTGAAATTCTAGTAATAGTGATATGAGACCCCAAGTCAAAGATATGGGGAATGCACTGATCGTTCTCAGCATAATTTACATTTCAAAGATATGACGATTGCACTGGTCATTCTCAGCACATTTGCCACAATTTAGTAATAATTTCCATCTCATGTAGATGAATTGATCGAATTTTTCTCCCTTAGTCATTTTTAGCCTTTTGTAGCAATACGGACTAAAACGTTAAAATTAAATTATATATATCTTAATATCATTATGAAAGGTAAGTAAAGAGCACCCCACGCTTTTTTTACATAAGAGAACATTTTTTGGTCATTGACTTTATTCTTATTATTTTCAACTTTTTAGTTCTTATTGCTATATAAGCGTGTTTTTTTATTTTTTTTAAACTATAATTTTATTTTCTGGTTAATTTATAATTTTGTGAGAATATCTGATGTACATTTTTGGCTTAATATTCCAATTTGTGTGAAAAATTCAATTCAAAGTTGGTTGTGGAAATCACGAATATCCAATTTATTAAGCTATAGACCAGGGTCGATAATTTTTGAAACCAAAAAAAATAATAGTAGGATGAAACGTTTTGGAAAAGGAAGAGAATATAACAAAAGTGAAAGGAAAAATAATTTACGGGCGATCTGAGGTCGGGAAGTGGAAGGGGGTGAGTTTTTAAGGGTAAAAAACGGTTAATCTCGATTTCCGGCAAAACTATGAAAAAAATGGCAAAGTTGTAGGTAAAAAAAATCTACAACTTTTGTATCTACACTTTTTCCACATAACCTCAAAATTTATGTGAAAAATTGAAATAATAGTTTTTGGTTTTTTATTTTTATCTTTTACAAAAAAAAATGTTTCCACGAAATTTGGTGAAAACTTACCTTTTTATGTCCCAAACACACTGTAATTTATTTGATTTGAAATATTTATTTTATTTGAAAAAAAAATACATTACTATGGTAAATGTTCTCAGAAAATGCAAAAAAACGAAAAAAACTCGAATTCGAATTTAATATTTTGAGAAAGTTGTAGAATCTTCTTCAAATTATATGCGTAGGTGCCTATTTATTGCTATTTTAAGATAACTTATATACCTGAGTGACCTACGGAAAATTTTAGCCCATCAAAAGGTATTTCATAGAGAAGTGGGGAAGGGGCTAGGAGGGTCTGGGCCTTACTACCTGTTATTTCTATGCATTTTCTGAGAACATTTACCATTGTAATGTATTTTTTTTCACCATTAGAAAGTAGAGATTTCAACGAATAAAAAGCCCACCGACTTTTTGAAAAAAGCTGATATTTTGACGCGAGAATTTTCGATTGAAAATTGGGGTGGTTTTTCGATATTAAGTCAAAATGAGGTGAAAAAATAAATATTTCAAATCAAATAAATTACAGTGTGTTTGGGACATAAGAAGGTAAGTTGTCACCAAATTTCGTGAAAATTTTTTTTTTGTAAAAGATAAAAATAAAAAACCAAAAACTTGGTTATTTCAATTTTTCAAATACATTTTGAGGTTATGTGAAAAAAGTGTGGATACAAAAGTTGTAGATCTTTTTATTACCTACAACTTTGCCATTTAACTTTTTTCCATAGAACTTGTAGTTTTGCCGGAAATCGAGATTAACCGTTTTTTACCCTTAAAACTCACCCCCTTCCACTTCTCGACCTCAGATCGCCCGTAAATTATTTTTCCTTTCATTTTTATTATATTCTCTTCCTTTTCCAATGGGTTTCATTCTACTATAATTTTTTTTCACTTTTTACCATTTTTAAAGGCTTCAGCCCTGGTCTATTATTAAAGGATTTTCGATCAGATTTTGCCTTTTATTGAAGTTCCTAAACACAAGAAGGTGTTATACATCGAGGACTTTCTACAATTCAAGAATAACAGTTTTGATAAACGTGTCCACCTCAGATCAATAAGTTACTTATTGATCTGAGGTGTCCACCCACAAGCAGATGAGTAAATTTTTATGGAATATATTTTAGTACTAAGTAGGTACCCTGTATATTCGTAATCTATCGTGACTATGTGCAAAGCCATCGATAGATTTTTGCATGATCACGAATCCGTACAGCTTTCACTTCCAAAGTGTCAATCACTTTCCGATCTTTTCGGGTAGTTTAATTCTTCGGGCGACCCTTTCGAAAGCTTGAGTTCGAGCTAGTTAATTGCAGGATTTAATTGAAGTGGAGAAACCGAACTTCAGTCACGCTATTTCTACGTAAAGTATTCGACCTTCATTAGTTTGAATAGAGTGAATTTCTTCATTGAACTAACTAACAGTTTGGCATCAATTTGAAAGCGGTCTTATTCCTAGAAAAGGGGAAAATACAAGCGGTTGGAGTATGGCAAATAGAAAATTGAGAAACAAACATATTGTAGGTTAATAAGTACTTGAGCCTAATAATCTACAAAGAGTTATTGAAAATGTCTTCATAAATTCAATTTGGATAAACTTTTCAAGTGCAGGGTATATGAACTATAACATGAATAATGATGTAATATAAAAAAAGAAGTTCCTAACAAAATAAAGTCATTTACTCTAGCTGGCGGGAATTAGCTAGATGTGATAAAATCCGATCAATAGAGACCTGACAAAAACAAACAAAAAATAACTGTATTCTGGATTCGAAAGAATCCATCCATTAAGCAATTCTTTACCATACCACGGCGCTAAATATGAAAAAAATCGTGTGGGTTCGGGGGGCCCCTTACCCTTTTTTTTTCTCTTTCTATACTCTTTTTGATGCTGAGCATATTATTTCACTATTGTCTCTCTGTAATGTATATATAGCTATTAATATAACGAGATTATTATGCGATTTATAATAGTCGAGGACATTGCTAGGTGACGAGGCGACAGCCGAGTCACCCGCAATGTCCGAGACGGTGTTAAATCGCTAATAATCGAGTTACATTCAAAGCTTTATCGTATCATTGACACGGCGATGCGAAAATAAAAGCAACAAGGTCATATGTCATTTCATTTTGGCATTTCAAAAAGTCATCATTAAAATCATGCAAGATTTTGATATTCCTGACGATATATTAGCTATTAGGTTGAACTTGCTTCCGGACAAATCTAAAATCCATTATGAGAAAGAATATCGGCAGTTTTGTAACTCTCTGATGATTGGACGAAAGGCAAAGGTGTATCCATCAAATTTGAAAACTGTAAAATATTGTTTTACATGTTCATGAAAACTAGTTCTAATATTATTTGGTATCTAACGTATTATACTTTCGTAACTAACGCATTAAATTATGGTAACTAATGTATTATGAGTAACTAAGGTTTTATATAGGTTTTGGTACGTTTATGATGTTTATCGTATCATTGAAGATTAAGACATTTTTATATGAAATCTTTATTAATAATTATTAACATCATAAACGTACCAAAACCTACATAAAACCTTAGTTACTCATAATACATTAGTTACCATAATTTAATACGTTAGTTACGAAAGCATAATACGTTAGATACCAAATAATATTAGAACTAGTTTTCATGAACATGTAAAACAATATTTTGACAGTTTTCAAATTTGATGTCAATGTCAAAATCTTGCATGATTTTAATGATGACTTTTTGAAATGCCAAAATGAAATGACATAAAACTTCGTTGCTTTTATTTTCGCATCGCCGTTGTCAATGATACGATAAAGCTTTGAATGTAACTCGATTATTAGCGATTTAACACCATCTCGGACATAGCGGGTGACTCGGCTGTCACCTCGTCACCTAGCAATGTCCTCGACTATTATAAATCGCATAATAATCTCGTTATATTAATAGCTATAATAATTATTAATACAGATTTCATATAAAAATGTCTTAATCTTCAATGATACGATAAAATAGTAAACACTCGAATAACATTTACATTAAACATATGTAAACAGTAAATACTTGTATCGAGTTATACAATTTTATTAACTTACTTTTCTAAGTTTGTATTACACATACTTGCTGCACTTTCCATTTCTCGAATCTTCAATGCAAAATTGCTATAATGAGACAATATAACTCACGTATGATTCAAAACAAATAATAAATATATTTTCTTCTTTGCTCCGAAATATTACATGCGCAATAGAAATATTCAATTCCACAACGCTCATGTGCTACAAATACACTAATAATTTTAAAGACCAAACGGAGCTGCCGAAAAACGAGGGACTACCAAGCCAGAGGTCCGGGGTTCACCTCAACATGACCATATTTTTTTAATATTTATTTATGTTTGCTGTGAGAACTAACATTTTAAACACATTTTGTTCGGTTACTCGATTGGCCAGGTTTTCTTCAACTCTGAATGTAATTCGATATGAGATTTATATTGTTTATATTTGTATATTTTCGTCACGTAAGGAAAAAGCGTTATGCTCCCTCCATGGTTCCAAACGATCCAATAAATGAATTAATATCGAGGTAGCAGAATATGTTGACGTCATTCTCATGTATCCACCATTTTGTGTTTCTTTTTTCTCAATATTCTCTCGGTCATCGCAGAGGCACACAGTGGATTATTTGTGGTAAAACCCTAGCCAACAATATTTTTCATGTGTTTTGAAGTTAAAACCATTGCTGTTGACTTTTGACTTACTTTGTAATGGTAAAAACTCCTAAAAAATCATCTATATACCAAAGTTCAGTCAGTACATTGATTTTAGTTTTTGAGTGATTCGGAAAATTAACTTTTTCAATTTGATTCTCCTGAACTCTGATCTCCGTCATCTTCTTCGAAGAGCTTTTCATCATTTAATTTTTCAGGAGACTCCTTAACCAATTCTTACAAAGCTACACTTACGAGCAAAAAATCGAACCAATTGCTCTTAATGAAATTAATATTGCTTACTAATCTTTAGTTATTTAGCGATCATAAACTATTACACTGGTAAATGAATACGCATTTCGGAAACACATATCCTAAACTGAGCTTGAACTTAAACTGTTACGATAGGTCGATTTTTTAGCTAAGTGTAAGTGCAGAAGTTGAAAAACGAAAAACCTGTAATGTGCCAGTAAAAAGAAACCTGTTCTTTATCTGAGGCTAGGAGCTCCTGGATGTTACTTATGCTTCTGAAAATTATGTGATCCACGCACCAGTTAGTCAGTAATGATAAAATGTATTTTTTACAATTGTTGAGCAATTTTTAACTTTTACAGTTTTGGCCAGGTTTTTGTCTCAAATTCTCCACTGTACATCTCCTGTCGGCGCCGAATCTCCGAATTTGTGAATTATCAAATAACTTGAGAAAATTGATTTGCTTTTTATTTCCTAGAAACTTTTAACGTATCCGTTTACGCGATGCTTTAATCATTTGCCTGGACCTGGACTCTCTCCGACAAAAAGTTCTCGATGCGTGCTTGTAAATGTCTGTAAGTACACATTTTGGTTAATAAATTCGTAAGGAATCATTGCCACGTTAATTCCTTGGGGCTTTGTGCACTTCGAGGTGGATATATTAGCCCTGTTCAAGCAGATTACTATCGGTTTTGTTGGAAAAAGGTACTCCAATATGTAATTCGGGGGTATTTTTCTTGATAAAAAAGATCCTCAAATGTTGTTATACATTTAATGATTTAATCAATAACGACCCTTGTAGAAAAATAATCGGCTGGTTTATAAGTACATCAAAATATTGCCCCACGAATGGCATTCGAATTTTTTGAATACGTGTACTTTTTTAATTATTTTAAATTCTTGGAGATATGTACAGAATCTGAATTTTTTCCAGAAAGTATCCATAACTTTTTCGTTTCTAAATATTTTATTTTCGAGTTTTGAGGATCCTCAGGTATAGATATATGGAAACGATTGTGTGTCGGGGAGATGGGCTACAGGAAAAAAGGAGAAGGCCGGTGAACTCAGGTATAAAATCAGTGAGCGGCGGCTGTCAGTCTTACGGCGCTGCTCCGAAACACACGCATACGTCCTACCCTAAAAACATGGCACTATTTCTTCTTTTCACGTGGCAGGGCTAGTAGTTAGCGTTGTTCTATGTTGCAATTTAACAATTATTTTAGAATCGACATATCATGTTACGGTGTTACTACATCTGATAAAATATGCCTAATATGTTACATTTTCTAGCGGGAAAAAAAACATCTCTGAAGATAGATACTTCCGGTAAAAATGTCTGCTTGTTTAGTAATTTGACACAGTTTTTGTTCACTTTTTCGTTTCTATTGCCTATTGGGAATTCAAATGTAACTTGGCCAACATTATAAAATGTACACAAGTATAATATAATAATAATAGTTGTTTATTGTTCACTTACATAGAGGTACAATAAACAGTTGGCTCCAAAAGTCGAGACTTGTGCGTAGCATGAACAAGGTAGGAATTAGCAACATATAAAATTGTAGACTATTTGGACATATGATGAATATTAATTTAGTTTAGATCGTGGAATATATAAATAAAATAAGATAAAATGGACTAAAATTTAAATAAAATTGTAAAGTTATTATGATGGTAAGTTATATATACAATCTTAATTTTACTTAAGTGTGTGGATAGTGTATATAGTGTATAGATAAAAGGAAAATAGTTGATAAAATTAGACATTGGGAAATATAAAATATTAGAGATAGGTGATATAATCATGTAGTAAGAGTAGTGTAAGGTAAGTCTTTAAGTGTGTGATTACGGTATACAATTGATTAAGGTTAGAGGTTAGGCATTGTGATGGGGGGTATAGGATACTCAACATTTTTTTACCGCGTTTCTAGTATGTTGTGGATGGATTCACGTGTTTGGGACATGATGAATTTTTTTAGTATTTTTTTTTTATTTTAATGGGGATTTGATATTTTTGATCATTTCGGGTAAGTAATTGTAGAATTTTGGGCTGAGGTATTTGAAGCTTTTTTGTCCTATGGCTTTTAACATGAAAGAGGAAGGGTATTTTTGTTGTCGGTTTCTGGTATTGTAATTATGTTCATTTTTTTGTAGGTTAGATTGAGATTTATGTTGTTTAATGTTACAGTTCTTGAAGAATAATTGCCTTGGATCCAGGAGTCCGGTTTCAACATAAAGTTCGTCTGACGGGTAATCATTGTTCTTCCTGAAAATTATTTTTAAGATTTTTTCTGAGTGGTTTCCAATTTTTTAAGTATGGTTTTTCCAACTCCGCCCCAAGACATTATTCCATATGTAATATGGGATTCCACTAGCGAGTAGTATAATATCTTCAATTGGGACACATTCAATATATCTCTGAGGGTTTTGAACTTGAACATAAGGTGCTGGATTTTTTTTATTATGAAAGCTATGTGTTTTTCCCATCTGAGATTGGAATCTATAATTACACCTAGGTATTTCATTTCCTTGCATGATTTTATATTCATGTTTGATCTATAAACAGATTGTGGAAGTTTGGAGAAGATGCTTTATTGGTGTAAAATGGTAGATAAAATGTCTTATCGAAGTTGATTGTTAGGAGCTTATTATTAAGCCATTGTTTGATTTTCTTGAAATCAGTTGCAACTATGTCTCTCAGAGATGTCCAATTTTCGGAGTTATAAAAAACTGCTGTATCATCAGCATATGTTGTTATTTTTCCGCAGCTCTGGACAGAGAATAGTCCGTTCAGGTATATATTGAAAAGTATTGGTCCTAAAATAGTGCCTTGTGGTACGCCATACTCTATCACTCGGATTTCACTCAATGTATTGTTTATTTTCACGCTCTGGTGTCGGTTCGATAGGTATGATTTAAATAAGTTGAGTTGATGTCCCCTGATTCCCATATCTTCCATTAATTCCAGTAGTAGAGTATGGCTTACAGTATCGAAGGCTTTCGATAAATCAATAAAAACACATAGTGATGGTCTACTCCTGTCCAAGCTGGAGTAAATTTCTGAAGTGAGGTTCAAAATTGCATTTTGGGCAGAGCTGCCTTCTCGGAATCCAAATTGTTTTTCACAGAGTAGTTTATACTTTGTGAGGTACTCTGAGAGCCGTAATTGCAAGATTTTTTCAAATACTTTGGCAAAGTTAGTTATCACCGAGATGGGTCTGTAGTTGGTAACGTTTTTGTGGTCTCCGTTTTTGTATATTGGAAACACAATGCTATGTTTAAATTTTTCTGGAAATGTACCCGCTATGATACTTCCATTGATGATTAAAGCTAGTGGTTCCGATATTGATTTAGTGATTTGTTTTAATGTTTCGAATTTGATCGCATCCACTCCGGGTGTCTTATTGTTTTTGAGAGATGTTATGACTTATCATTTCTATAGTATATGTGGGCTCGATGAACATGAGTTCGCTATAGCTATTCTTTTTGGATTATTGCATTGTGGATTTGTGACTATTTGATTTGCTAAGTTTTTGCCAACTGAGATGAAATATTCATTGAATATGTTGGCAATGTGTTTGGTTTCATTTATTTTCTGTCCATTATTCGTTATTGTCTTTATTGTAGAGTATTTTTTGTTCTGAGAACATATTTCTTTCACTGTGTTCCAGAGGCATTTGGTAGATGTTTTTTGCATTATTTTCAATTTTTGTTTTATAAAAATTACATTTGGCTTTTTTTTTATACATGTTAGTTTGTTTCTATAGCGTAAGTATTTTTGAAGTTGTTATTTAGTTATTTAGTGTGGTTCTATTTTTACCGTTAGATGGAGTAAGACCCATTTTCAATGGCAAATGATCATCCATCTCTCTCTTTAGGTGCGTAAAAATCATGAAAACGAGTATTGTTCCAAAACTGCAACCATAGAAGGAGCGTCTACGATAAGTTATAAAATAGTTTTGTAATTTGAATTGCCTGATCTCTATCTCTTTTTCCATCTTTTTCCTACCTCTTCTCCTTCCCCCGCACGAAGAATGAAAATCGCCTATTGCGAGATAATGGTGAGTTACTGAAGATTTTCCCGAAATTTTCGGACACATTTGCCAAATCTTCTCCTTGTTAAACCTAAGAAACATTCATTCTTATGTAACTTGGCCCTCTAAGTTCAAAGACACTCTTACTATTTCATTTACAGTCGATACTGAGGAAAAATCCATTGAAAAATAACGTTTATAGAATAGAATAAGAACGTTTTTGGTTCATTTCACCCCGATTTTGGATCATATTTGGACCAAATATTAAAGAAAAGAGTATTTCCTAGTTAACCAAGGCGAAATACATAGGAATACATACTTTATAGACATAAAAAAACGAATTTTGATATTGTTGGAAAGTACCAATTGTCTTATGTCTATAACTCCGAAATGGATGGATGGATATGGATATATACAAAACTAGAGATATTGGGGTAAGCAGCAATGAAAAAGTAAAGGTTTATCCAAGCTTTCGGAAATGTTTATTTCTATCAACAGGAAAACTACAATAGATGAAAAACCAACAGTAATACATATTCAAGTGCTAAACATTATGGTACTTACAACTTTGTTGAGGTTAATTTCAATATCATATATCACGTGACCTCAGATTTGGCGGGAATTTTAAAAAAATATGTCTGTGGTGCCGAAAAATGGGTCAAATTGACCAGATATCGAAAAACTTTATTGAGAAAATGTGTTTAGAATCCAACGAAGACTCCATGTACCAATTTTGAACCAGATTGAAAAAAAAATACCATTTTATTCTTCTACCCTTACTAAGAAACATACGTTCTTGTTTTATCTGGAAACAGCTTTAATAACTTAAATCACATAAGTTTGGGTCAAAACTAATCAAATATTTGTAGAATAGACATTTTGCGGGATTAATTATGAAAACACGATTTAGTCTTGTTCCTAGGTGTAGTCATGCCCTGTATATTGATGCACGCGAGCTTATTCAATATTCTCAACCCGTGAATAAAATTTAAACCAACTGATATTTGTAATTAAAACTTAATAATACATTATTTATCCTAATTGAATTTAGTATTGTTTAGGTGGATATGGAAAAAAAAACTCAATAAACAAACAATGTACAAATTAAGATACAGCGCAAGTTCACACAGTAAAATATATATATAATAATAAATTAGTCAAAAAATGCATTTTGAAAATTTTTACAAATTTTGTTTTTAATGTGTCTGGTATTGTTATGGATAGGTTTTTATAAAAAGTATAAATAACAAATAAAACTACAATGGGATCCTTAATCTATACTAAGCGAATGCATCCAGACCAATCAACACTTTACCTCCGATTGAGAAGGTACTTGAAACAGCGGTATATGATCAGCTAATTGAATATGTTGAAAAAAAACGATATTTTAATAAATAACCAATCGGGATTCCGTAGAAGGCACTCGTGCGAATTCATCAGTACAACTTTCCATAAATAAATTTAAAACCGAACTGAATAGTAATAAGTTTGTTGTGGCTTGCTTTCAAAAGAGCATTTGAGACCATTGATAGGTCTATATTACTAGCGAAATTGAATAGATATGGAATAGAGGGGAAAGTGTACAACTGGTTATCTAATTACTTGACCAATAGAAAACAACGTGTTAGAGTGAATGATATATACTCCTGTGAAATTGCAAATGATGTCGGAGTTCCCCAGGGTAGTGTTCTGGGTCCCCTTCTATGCATACTCTATTTAAATGACATGCCATTGTTTGTTGATTCTGAACTTCTGAACTTGCGGATAATATTTTCAAAAATGAACTAAATAAATTTGTTTCAAATGCACAAATATGATATTTATTATTCAAACCAACTTTTTAATGTATTTTATTTAATGTTTGTTATATATTTTATTGTATATTTTTTCAATTTCTACCACATATCTCTTACTTTAACTTTTTAGCTGATTTGTATATTAGGATATCATATTTAAATAAAGATCTATATCTAGTGTACAGTAAAATAAGAGTGTGTCTCTTGCATATATACATTGTCAATACATAAAGAATCGCAGATGAATTAAATGAACAGATCAGTCATTGGCCTAAAGTTGGAGTTAAAAGTGAGTTATCATTGTAGAATTCTTGCAAACTATGATAGGGTCTGCTAATGAGTAGTTTTTTATAATTCTTTTAAAGCTTTCAATATTAATGTCGCTTTCTTTAGTATAGTTATAATAATTTTTTTAGTTTTTTTTCCATGTAACTTCTGTCACGACCACGGTGGCGTGTCGTAGATTTCCATTCCATGTGTGGAATGACATAAGAAATCGACCGGCATAGGTCCCATTTTAATATACCGAAAATAAGGGGTCAGTCTTTAAAACGAGCAATTTCGCCGCTGTACCCACCGGACTATATAGCGACCGGGCTATTTTGTAATTGTAACAAATACCCTGCTTCGACCCGACCACCTTTTATTGCTATCTAATCGAATCCTCTATTCGTGACAAGAAAAAATTCCTGGGAACTACGCCATACGACTTTAATTTATAGGAATTTAGCATTCATAGCGAAATTCCAATATTATGATAGTATCGAAATTGGCGATAACAAATCACGACATGCAGACTCTGTTTCTCTTTTGCTCTCGATGACATTCCGATCTTGTTTCAGTATCATTTCAGCAATCGAGCATACATGCCATCAGAAGTTTTTCGGCGAGCTTTCCAGCAAGACGAGCGTCTGTGGCCACCGCTCTCATGTTTGGAAACCATTTGAAATCGGTCACCCCGAAAGTACAAGAGAAAAGGAGTACGAACTCGACCATTCCCGATGATAACGAACGAGTGCCAAAGAGACGTCTAGTTAGGAGTAACACAGAAGAACCAAAGACTGTCAGGTAAATATATTTATCTAAGAGGAAATTAGGAGCATTCAAAAATCCAACAAAATCTAACATATTCCTGGTGATTCTTGAGTTCCAGTGAGATGTATTTCAGAGCCCAATCCCAATTTCGGTCTACTCGAACTATGGTTACTGAAAGTACCTACAGTACCATTAATTATTATTTGAAACTAACACTGAGGCTATTTTTTTGTTGTTAAGTCAATGTGAAAAAGTTTATTTCAAACACAATTTGAAAAATAATGGCGAATAAAAATAAATGATAGTAATAATAGCACCTTTGAAATTTTCACTTAGAATAATCTCTACATACCGGGTGACACAGGATATCGGGCCACCCCTGTAACTTCTGCATTCGTGAACGGATTTTTCTGAAATTCGGTACAGTTATATAAGCAACCATTTCGGATTTGATCACATTACAATCCAATATGGCGGACTTCCGATTTTTCTGCAAATGCCAGCAACTTTGTTTTTTTTAAATAGAACACCCTGTATATTTTTACATATTTGAGTTCAACAGGTCAAAATAAGTCCAAACCTCATGTCAAATGACATTTTTTTGAAACAATTGAAATTAAAATTGTTTTTTTATTTTACCTCGTGGATAAATGAGATTTGGTCAAGGCTATTCACAATGGGTCGCACATAGCAGAGAAACATAATTTTTTCTGAAAAATTATTTTTTGTGTCATTTATTGATGAATTAATTCAGTCACATCACATTTTGATCAAAAATTATTTTTTTTCAAATGAAACCCCTATGGGCCACCTACCTGTCTCTCTAGAACATTCATTAGGGAAAAAAATTACATATCATTTTTGTATTTCGGTGCAGTAACAAATTGTATACATTCAAAAATCTACAACTAGTTCATGAGTTTCTTGCAGTTCGAATAATTTTTCAACTTAGTAAGCTGTGGAAAACAACATTTCTGAATATTGTCAACTAATTGTGTTTCGCTATCATCTTTCATCTCAACTCTCGGAAATTAGTTAACTTCGGGGAATAAGTTTAGTAGAAATGTAAAATCAAAATTATAGGTTCACAAGAAGTGAACAGGTTGATATGTTATTAATTTACGGAGAATGTCTTGAAAACATTGTCGCCGCTTGTCAGTTATACGCTGAACGATACCCACACAGAAGACACCCACAAAGAACCTTTTTCAAAAATGTGGAGAGAAGATTCCGAAAAGAACCCAACAATGGAGAAGATGATCGTAAGTGAGGAGGCAGAAATGAATGTTTTGCTTATGTCGATTTTGATCCAACCGCTTCGACGCGGGAATTGGAATACCAATGCAATGTCAGTCGAGAAAACGCTAGAAGAATTAAAAAAAACACCATTATCGTGCTTATAAGTATAACTTACACAATTAGTTGACAAGATTCAGAAATTGTTTTCCACAGATCACTAAGTTGAAAAATTATTCGAACTGCCAGAGAAAACTCATGAACTAGTTGTAGATTTTTGAATTTATACAATTTGTTACTGCACCGAAATACAAAAATGATATAATTTTTTTCCTTAATGAATGTTCTAGAGAGACAGGTAGGTGGCCCTAGGGGTTTCATTTGAAAAAAATGAATTTTTGATCAAAATGTGATGTGACTGAATTGATTAACCAGTGACACAAAAAATAATTTTTCAGAAAAAATTAAATTTTTCTGTTATTTGCGACTCATTGTGAATAGCTTCGACCAAATCTCATTTATCCACGAGGTAAAAAAAAACATTTTAATTTCAATTGTTTAAAAAAATTACATTTGACATAAGGTTTGGACTTGTTTTGACATGTTGAACTTGAATATGTAAAAATATACAGGGTGTTCCATTTGAAAAAAGAAAGTTACTGGCATTTCCAGAAAAACTGGAAGTCCACCATATTGGATTGTAATGTGATCAAATCCGAAATGGTTGCTTATATAACTGTACCAAATTCCAGAAAAATCCGTTAACGAATGCAGAAGTTACAGGGGTGGCCTGATATCCTGTGTCACCCGGTATATAAAAATCAATTGATGTTCGTTAGACTCGCTAAAACTCAAAAACGTTTCGACCGATTTGAATAACTTTTGTTTTTGTCTGCTCTAATACAGGGAAGGATTCAAAAGAATGAGACCGATAACACCATTTTTTCATTCGTCATATTATTTGATCGAATCGATGTTGCGGATTCACTGATATGTTACCATACTTCCTTGCATATGATTGTTTTGACAGATCAACTGACAAATAAACCCAACCTCAAATTCATAATACTCGACTTAGATAAGAGTTAAGGTCTGGAATAATGTTTGCGAAAAACTGAAGATAAGTACTCTTAATTTGTTGAAGTTTATGTTGGAGTATCATTATCAAAGCCATTTCTGATTGAATTTTCTAGGAAAATATCATCCAATCAACATGTTTTTGATGAAGAAAAACAATTATTGTATATTCATATCTACTTAAATGATAGAAACGGTTTAGTGGGTACACTGCATAGAAACAAACAAGGCATAAAAGTAAATGTTCAAATGGACCACCATTTTGTTCAATACACAATTAGCATCGACTGTCGCACGCTTTGGAATATTCCTGGTGTATCCTGTATTAACGTACATGCTGCTAAAATTCTTGCCGTTAAATCTTCCACAGATTCTACAGGTGTTTCATACACTAGGGATTTGAAATATCCCCACAGAAGAAAGTCTAGTGAAGTTAAATCCGGAGAACGTGCATGCCAATGTATGGGACCACGTCTACCTATCCACCGATCTTGGAATGTTTGATCAAGAAATTGACGAACGATTCGTTGGAAATGGGCCGGTGCTGCGTCATATTGATACCACATTCTTTGACGAACCAATAGAGGTACGTAGTACAGCTAAAACATGCTCAAGAAACACTCGGTAGTTCTGCCCATTCAAACAGGGAGGAAGAAGATATGGTACAACGATACGATTTTCGATAATTCCTACCCAAATATTCACTGAAAACTTTTGTTGGTAGCCTTTTCGAAACATTCCATGCGGATTTTGTTCATTCCATAAATGGCTGTTCCTACTATTGAAATATCCATCTCTTTGAAACATGCCTCATCCGTGAATAGAACATATCTAGGAAAGTCGTTTGCTCCTTCATACATCCTCAAAAACCATTCACAAAAAAATCTACGAGGGCCATAATCACCAGCATCTAGGGCCATCACCTTCTGTAGGCGAAATAGATACAATAGTTGTTCACGTGCTACCCGACTTACTGTTGATTGTGACACTTGTAACCTATACGAAATAGCCCGAGTGCTGGTAGAAGGATCTGCTGCTAATCGTTCAAGAATTTGTTCTTCCGTAACATTATCTCTTCTTGTTCTATTCGCACCACAATGGTTACTGAATTTAAAGACCCCGTTTCCTTCAATCGTGATGCACAGCTATAAAAGTAGTGAAATGTGGATGATGTCTGTTTAGATATCTATGTTGTATTGAACGTAAATAAACTTAACTTGGTTTTACTAATTTATTTCACTCTTAAATTGACAACTAATTTATATTACTGGCTACGCCACTGTATAGCTCGATGTTATCGACTCGCCGAAAAACTCCACTCCTTCTTGAGGGCGGCCTATTTATCTCCGATACAGCATTCTCGATGTTTCCAATTCTGGCGGTTGGTGCCCAGCATGTTCCAGTTATTTCCAATATCGACCGTTGTTATCTGCCGCGGCGTGACTGGATTGTTCTCGAATATCTCCGGGGATGACATCATCGCTGTCGATGGCAACGCGTGAGGCGACAGGTCCGGCCTAGGTTCGTTACATTGCCCCCTTCTTAAAGATATTTTGTCCCGAAATGTCATCCTTGGAGTGTGACGATATCTGCATGACTCCCCATAGTTGCACCGTGAAGTTCGATGGAAGTAACACTCCACGGTCTTCATGACTGGTCGTGGAAGAGGGTTACAGCAAACCAAAATCTTGACGCCGCTGGATCTGAATATCGCCTCCAGCATACTTCTTATGACTCTCCAGTCCAACCCATCAATACCACAGGACAATTTTGGAATCGCTAGATCCACCAGATTCTGGTCCACCATTGTGTGTCTTAGTTTGGTGAGACTCTTCCAGACATCTCCGTAGGACGGTTTATCTTGGGAATGCCTCTTGGTAACTAGGTAGTAGATGTTTCTCTGGCCTTTCTTCAACTGTAGCACCCCACCAACCTCTGGATTCTGCTCCCGCAGTGTTTGGAGTTGACCTAATTTCTTGGAAAACACTACGGCGATGCCCCTGGACATTTGAAGATCTTCTGCCACACAGTGCGCTAGCGCGTAGTCAGCAGGCACCTCGAAAGGTCTCGTGACTCCTCTCTAGTAACCCCATGTAGAACTTTCTGCCCGTTTGAATG